>PVIH01018823.1:5317-37373 GCA_004025045.1 Sigmodon hispidus
TCCTGGAAGATCCAGTTTTCTACCCCCAACCTCAAGACTGACTCAGGTGTTCCTCTGGGGGTACTGGGAACCACGAGTCAGTCCAAGGTGTTTCTGATCCCAAGATGTTCAGTGGATGTCGTTTGCAGCTTGGGCATGCTTTGCTTTTTTCTTGTTTGTTTGTTTGTTTGTTTAGAGTCCTCTAATGAGTGAGTATATCCCCTGATTATCTTCTGGGTTTGTGATACCTTGCTCAGGAGGATACTCTCCAAATCCATCCATTTGCCTGTAAATTTTAGGATATCATTTTTTTCTTAGTGCTGAGTAGTACTCTGTTGTGTAGATGTACCACTGTTTGTTAATCCATTCTTCAGTTGAGGGGCATCTAGGTTTTTTCCATGTTCTTGCTATTACAAATAGCGCTGCTATGAACATAGTTGAGCTAATGCCTTTGGAATGTGACAGTGCATCTTTAGGTTATACACCAAGACAGTGGGACCCTGGGACAGCCTACCACCTGCCCAGGGGGATGATGGGGAGTTTTGGAGAAGAGATAATGACCTGCTGTGGTGAGAGGGGGAAGAGACCTTAGAGAGATTGATTCTCAATTTTCTGAGGAACCGCCATACTGCATTCCAAGGTGGCTGAACAAGCTTACACTCCCACCAACAATGGAGGATTGTTCCCCTGTTCCGAATCCTCTGGATTAGTTCTCAATGGAAGAGACAGAGACATATCCCATTCTAGAGGTGGATACCATCTTTTTAATATAGCATTTCCTACTTTGAAGAAGTAACCCTAAAACAGTTAAGATGATGAGTTGAAATTGGAAATCGGAAGTAAACTACAATGAAAATGTGGTTAAGTCCCAAAGCTTTCACCAGAAGTGTTTAGTGTCTAGATTAGAATTTGAGTTTCCATTTATGTATAGCCTCTCAGAAATAGTGTTATTTAGGAGATAAGAAACCAGACCTTCTTAATTTCCTGGGCTAAAAGCAAAAGACATTTTTTTTCTGTCTTTGAATCCTTGTTCTTGGCTACACTTCAGTTTCTAACTTATATATTTCATCATCTCCTTCTGTGAGGAAGAAATCCCAAAGACCACTAAAGAGACTGCAATTATGACCAAATATAGTTTTATATTGCTGGGTGGGGTCATTGAATCTAGCAGTTAAGTATACCTTGAGTGGACTTATCTCGATATTTTAAACATGCACATTGGGTTCATTTGTATAAAAGCAAAATATGGGGAGAAAAAAGCCTTGACTAATGCCTAGTTTAAAGCAAAGAGGTAAGAACAAGAGTATCAGCCTTATAAACCATAGCTAGAAGAACTCAAAATAGGGTATATTTTTAAAATGTTTGTATTAATGTTCATTTTAATGAACAGATGTGTTCATAAAGAATATCCATCCTTGGTTCTCCTTCTAGGTTTTCCTATAATTAGGTCCACCAAGACTGAAATTAAGTGAATAAGCTATGATTTTCATTTACTCTTTCAGAGTTGTTTGAGTGGGTAGAATCATATCATATAGTCACTCAGAGATGGCTTTTAAAGAGGGAGGCAGAGAAGAAACTTAAGTATCATTTAATTTTTAGGTTAAAAAATAGAGAACCTGCCTTTCCTGGATTTGGGAATGTATTACAGTTTTAGTTTTGTGCTAGATTTTTAAAATCTGCCTAGATCTGTATGACACCAACTAAAACCATTTAATTGGGCAGTTATTGTTGAACATTTTATAAACAGGAATTCAGAAATCTCAATATTTCTATAGTAGACAGTATATATTGCAAGTCTGTATTTTATTTTCTGAATGCTTCTAAATTAGTAGCACCCACAATTAAATACATTTAAATTAAAACATGTATATTGGATATTCTCTTGGTAATAAAGTTTATTTTGTTTACTTTAAAAGACAAATTTGTAAGTTAATTTACAAGCAAGAAATATACCCAAAGTTATAAGGGCTAAGAAGAGATAGCAAGTGAACTTGTCCTTCATACAATTGTTCATTCTGCCACGTATTTCAATTAAAAATTCATTTTTATACATCTTTGTGATAAGAATATTTTGAAGTATGTTTATTTCTCTGAGTGTTTTGTTTACATGAGGTAATTATAAAACAAGGATGGCAAAGTACTCACAAATATATTTGCATACTCACTGTGTTTACACAAAATTCAGAATACAATTTTGGAAGAAAAATATAGCCTGTAGAAATAAAATAGTCTGAAAAAAGAGATTACTGCTAGCATGCCTTAAACAGCTAGAATTTTAATTTGATTAGACATTCAGAACTCCACGTTGTCTGTTTATAATGATAAAAATATTTTAAAATATTTTATTTCATATTTTTCTTTAAGCAATATTAAATTTCATTACTTGGGGAGTTCTCATTTATATAAAAGATATTTCTTTTATCTAAATAAAAGAGTGATAAATTAACATAGCACAAAACTATATATTATGCAGAGTACAGAAAATATCTTACCAGGAGAGATCAAATTATATTTTCCTATATGATCATAGTTGTTGGCCTTTTAATAGATGGTAAGATTGTATTTTATTGAAATTAAGAGTAAGCATTTATATATAACCCCAGTCCTTAAAATAATAATGTTTGCAAAGTAAAAAAATTTTTACAATCATGGTGTCAGATAGGATTTAAAACTATCTAGACTGAAGAAACTTACTGGTTACTCTCTTTTTTATGACTTTTATTATAGTGTCTATAAGATGCTGGCATCTTTTAAGAAGAATTTTGTGTTGTCCAACCTGATACAAGCTCCTAAATATTTCTATTATTGTGACTACAATTTGATTACTGTGTGTTTTTAAATCTACACTAGTTTTATATTTTTTCAATGTTGTCAGGCTATTATATATACATTCCTAACTTTAGTTTTTGAATTTTGAAGAAAATTATAACATTATAGAAGTTACCAATATACCACAAGATGCTTTCCTTCATCTTAAATTTTTGGAATGTTTTGATATGGTTAAATTTATCTTTCTACTACATACTTCAAGTTCTTTTGTTGCTGAGGGTTACAATTTTATTTTTAGTTTTTTGAAATGTATACAATTATTTTTTGTTGTTTTAGTCATTCTGTTCTACACCAGAATATCAGGAATTTTTACTGTAATTTAAATATAATCCCATTTATAAATTCTAACATTCCTCTCCCCTAAACAGTTTTTCATTGGTATTCATAAACTGTTCAATAATTTATCACACATTTTATGGTCTTCAGAATTTTTATACTTTATCTAAAATGAAACTGTTATTACATGTCAAAACTGGATATCTTGTCTCAATACATTTCTTCGAGATCTTAGTAAATAATTTTGCTTCATTGAATTTCTTCCCATTAGCAGCCTGAATGTCATTAGACATTCTCTTTCAAAAACGCTTCAACAAATCAATCAACTAGGTACTTCCTTTTTGTTTAAATGATTTATCTGTTGTCCATAAGTGATAACCACAGCTTTAGTAATAATTTTCAAAAATATGAAAAAATATATGACATTTGAAAAATAAATGGTACTTTCTATTTTACTTTAATAATCCATAGTATACATATCTATTTTTTCAATATCCCTGAATACTTCTATAGTTTACCTAACCAATATTTTCAACTAAAATGTCTTAACAGCTTAAAAGATGTTTTTTATATGTTAAACCGAAAGTGATCTTTTCTCTCTATACATAAACAAACACACATACAGAGACTGAGAGGAAGGGAAAGTGAGAGGAATACATAAATGAATAAACAAAACAAAAATCCCCTCAAAATTAGACAGATTCAGTACATTTTGACCAGTTGCATATTTCTTTGATGATCTCCAAGGGATGACAATAAAGGAGAGCCTCTAATATGGAATGATAAAATCACTTATATCTGTACTGCAGTTCGCAATTTTACTGCTTTAGGAATGAAGCAGTACTTGGTTCTCCGGTACAGTTCATGGCCACATCAGCCAGTGGTGGTTGGCTAGATTTACAGTACCAGGCATGAATTCCTCTCCTACTGAGAGAGCCTTAAATTTGCTTAGGTGACTCTTGGTTACCTGTAGAAAACAAGTACTACTATTGTACCTTTGGGGAATATTTTTCTTTTCTGATCAATTGGTTATATCAACTGTTACTGTTTCTGGGAGGTTGGATAACACATACCCATATTCTGAGAGCTGTAATTCTAAAAGGAGCCTTCCATGCTAGTTACACCTCTATTCTCTATGTCCTATGTCCAAAGTGCATGGTGTCTTCAGCAATAGGGACTTATCTTCAGTTCTGGGTAGTTCTCAACCTCATTTACTATTGGATCTATTTTGTTGTGTAATCTTTTATGATATAATATAAAATAAAACATTGGAAAGATTTATTAATTCTGAAGAATGACTTTTAACCAGGGTTTATCAAAAGACATTCACACTTATTACACTATAAAAGACAGGTTCTGACAGGAGGATCAGTCAGAAGTGCAAAGTCTAGAATCACTTTCTTAAAAGTGTTTTACACTCTATGCTCTGAGCTGTACTTTGTTCAAAATTAAAATACTTTTTCCTTGATTAATTCTCATTTATCAGGATTCAGAAAAGCAGGTCTCAGTGATACCTGTCTGCACATTTTTGGTTTATTGAAAAATATTCCTTATTTATATCAATAAAGATCCATTAACTTATATTATTTTATATTTTAATTAATATTTTAAGGGTTAAACACAATTGACCAATTGTTAACCAAATTAAACAAAAAAGGGAAGACCTACTTCAATAAAACTAGAGATTGAAAGGCAGACATTATACTAGATATGAATGAAATTTCATTTTAAATTTGTTTCAATAAATTCAAGATTCTGAAAAAAGTGGAGAGTTTTTAGGTAGCAAAATTAAACCTAAATTCAATGAATGATTTTAACAAAAGCAAAATGTGTAACCTAATTGAAATACTAATAAAATACTCCATACTAAAAATAAAAACAGCAATAACAGAAACAAACACACAAAAATATGCACTTACTACAGAATTCTACTATAACATAAAAACTAAGACAAATACATATCATATAATTCCATAAAACTTAAAAAAATAAACAAGCCTTTAAAATATATTTTATAACAAGTTTACTTGATCCATTTGTTCCTTACAATTTGTAGAAATTAATATATAGGTGAATGCTAGACTATGTTAGAAAAAGGGCACAGAATTTTTGCTCATTACTGTTTGTCATTTGTCTTGTAGTGTAATATAGTATCCTAGATGATGTTGACTGTGTATGATGTTTAGTGAATACTATTTAACTGAACAAATGACCATGAAAAAATATTTTTCATATCTTTATATATTTCATAATGTTTCTGAATGCTAAATTTCATAGACAGTATAAAATTTTAGTAAACAAATAATAAATGTACAATATCATTTTATTGGAATAAACTTCTGTATATAAATGATTTTTCATAATATTTTACCTTTTAGCTAATTTGTATTGTCCAGTTCTTAATCAAAGGGAACATTTTATCATTTCTATGCTTTTTGCTTTTATTTTTACATTTAGATATAGAAAATAAATCTAAGTTCTGTGTGATGAGTTAATATAGTTTAATTTTAAAAGATCTTGTTTCTATACACTTATAAATTCTTTATTTACATATTTACTCAGAAGCTGTAGAACTAAACTTAGGAAGTATGAATAACTTTTATTTTTAGGAATTAGAAAACATGGAATAGTTCAGATGTTTAAAATGTCAAGAACAAAGAGCAAGCAAACAAGATTCCTAAGCTTCTGTCAACTATAATACAGCCTGTAGAGAGAATAAATAGTTCTCAAGGGCCATGGTTATTATAGAACTGGGGAAATTGAACTAAAATTATAGTGAGCCCTAATGAACCAATGTCCAGTTATCTCAAGCAAGTGACACAGAGATTGCTCTAGTAGCACCCATTGATTTAGATGTGTATCACTGTCTTCTGGACAATCAACATCTTAATTATTTTAAGAAGTATTACAAATTATCAAAAGCCATCTGATTAACATCTTTATCAGGTCATTAAAAATGATCAAACTCCTTTCATAAAAGAAATTTCATGAAATTAATGTACTGTAAAATCAAGTTCTCAGTTGTGTAGAACAAGCAAATAGTACGCTTCACAAAACATGATATGCAAATGAATACAAAATATTCAGGCATAGTAATTACTCTGAAATCAATGGAGTCTTTAAATTAGTGTTAAGTGAAGTCTATACATTATATGTTTTGGATACATATATTTTAGATCCTTATTCCAATAAGCTTACTTAGGGGTTAAAGAGACTGAGACACGAAAAGTATGTTACTTACTTATGTGTACATAGTTCCTATCCTTAGTCTTTCCTGGATAAGGAACATTCCTTTGCATTTTTCTAAGCACTTCAGGAAAATTTATTTTTTCTCTTTTTTATTATGCTATGTTTTTAATATATTTGATTTTTTATATGAATAAAGTCATATTTTCTATCTGTGTATATCCTTGTTCAAGCTACCTTTCCCCTCCCACCCTCTCCAGTTACTCTCACTTTTCCACATCTCCCCATCTGCTCCCCAGCATGGGCAGGAAGTCCAAAGGTCCCAATATTGCTCAGTTCAGCATCCACTCCTGACAGATCCAGTTTCCTCACTCCAACATCAAGACTGAGTAAGGTGTTCCTCTAGAGGGAGTGGCATCCAAGGTGCCAGTCCAAAGGGTTTCAGATCCCAAGCTGTTCAGTGGTTGTGGTTTGCAGCTTGGACATGCTTTCCTTTTTTCGTTTTTGTTTAGAGTTCATTAATGAATGAATACTTCCCCTGCTTATCTTTCTGGGTTTGAGATGCCTCGCTCAGTATGATATGCTCCAAATACATTCATTTGCCTGCAAATTTTAGGATATTATTTTTTCTTACTGCTGAGTAGTACTCCATTGTATAGATGTACCATAGTTTGTTAATCCATTCTTTAGTAGACAGGCATCTAGGTTGTTTCCATGTTCTTGCTATTATAAACAATGATGCTATGAACATAATATGCCTTTGGAGTACAAATGAGCCTCTTTAGGGTATACACCCGGAAGTGGTATTTCTGAATCCATGGGTAGATTGATTCCCAGTTTTCTGAAAAACCACCATACTGTACTCCACAGTCGCTGAAGAAGCTTCCACTCCCACCAACAATGTAGGAGTGATCCCCTTGCTCCTCAACCTCTCCAGCACAGGCTATATGTGTTCTTTATCTTAGTCAATCTGACAGGTATCAGGTGGTATCTCAAAGTTATTTTGATTTGCATTTCTCTGATGGCTAAGATGTTGAGCACATTTTCAAGTACCTTTCATCCATTGGCAATTTTTCTGCTGAGAATTTCCCTTTCAGTATTGAACCCCATTTTTTGATTGGGTTATTCAAGGTTTTGAGCTCCCATTTCTTGAGTTCTTTATATATTTTAGAGATCAGTCTTCTATCACTTGTAGGGTTGGTGGAAATCTTTTCACATTCTGTAGGCTGTCGTTTTGTCCTATTGACAGTGTCCTTGGCTTTACAGAGGATTCTTAGTTTCAGGAAGTCCCTCTTTCTGATTGTTGTTCTTAGTGTCTGTGCCACCGGTGTTACATTTAGGAAGTGACTGCCTGTGCCAATGCGTTGGAGGGTATTTCCCACTTTCTTTTCTATCAAGTTCAGTGTGGCTGTGTTTATGTTGAGGTCTTTGGTCCACTTGGATTTGAATTTTGTGCAGGGTGACAGACTTGAATCTATTAGCATTTTTTTCTACACACTACCAACCAGCTATGCCAACACCATTTGTTAAAGATACTATCTTTTTTCAGTTGAATATTTTGGGCCTCTTTGTTGAAATTCAGGTGTTCATAGGTTTTTGGGATAATGCTCAGTTCCTCAATTTGATTCCATTTATCCACAAGTCTATTTTTATGCCAGTAACAGGCTGATTTTTTTTTTTTTTACTATAGCTCTATACAATAACTTGAAGTTGGGGATAGTGATGCCTCCCAAGGTTCTTTTGTTGAGCCAAATTGTTTTGGAAATCCTGACTTTTCTGTTATTCCAAATGAAGTTGAATATTGTTCTTTCAACATCCATAAAATATTGTGTTGGGATTTTGATGAGCAGTGCATTGAATCTATAGATTGCCTTTGGTAGAATTGCCATTTTTACTATGTTGATGCTACCTACCCAGGAACATGGGAGATTCAAGAGAATTTAAAATGAGGTTTACTGTTAACTGTTGTTTATATTTGAAAATGTATGCAATAGTGGCTGGAATTCAACTTAGACACTACCTGCTTAGTCTTGATCCTGTAGGACTATACAATCTGTTTTAGGTTATCAAATTTCTCTCAGCCTAGCAAAATTATTTTTGACAATTTCTAGTGGAGCAGAATTTCTCATTTCTTTCTCCTCAACATATAAGAAGCAATTAGCTTAGCAATAATACTCAATAGCACTTTTAAATGGTTTTAATCATATTCACACTGAGAGGACAAAAATCCACTGTTCTTTGACGTAATGCAGAGCCATGTATAACACAGGAAAATGTATTTATTTAAGAATAATATTTACCCATGTCTTTTATAGACAAGGACTGAAAATTGTTTTGTACATTGGCTCTTCTGTGGAGGTATTGCTCTTTGTAGTTAAATAATTAACATATCATTAAGTTTATGAAAATAAATTAAACATTCAACAAATATGACAGTAGGATTCATTTTTTGAATTCTGTAAGTTGCATCTTTAAATTTTAGAGATACTGCTTTATAATTCTCAACTATAAATGAATACAAAAATGTATTTTGATATTTATAGAAAGAAATGTAAAAACACATTTTTAAATGATGAATGACTTTCTCATATATTATATCCAATATACACTTATTTTATATGTTGTAACTATCATATGTACACACTTTACTTGGTAGTTCCATCTGAATTTTTATGTGTTAATAAAACCCTACATAGAAATAATTACTGTTTCTTTACCTGCAAAAACTATATTCATAAATTTCTTACAGCCCATGTATTTCTTTAGTTCCAGTTTCTTATATCATCTGCAAATTATGTTTTACTTTTTTCATGTATATCAAAATTATCAAATTTCACTTTTCAAAATAAATCTTACTCTTTTATCTGTATAGAGCATTCTATCACTTGCACCACCTAGACTCATACAATAGATTCCTAACTTGTCTCTTCACTATCACTTTTCATTGGCTTAAATTTACTATATTACTGCAGCTAGAGTAATGCTTTAGTTGCAAATTAAACTTTATAAATATTTTATAATGTGTCTCTTCAATCACAGTGATGTGCTCACTTCTCTGGTATCACTTTCTCTTTTCTCATCCATTACTTTTAGTTACTACAGCCTTTCAAGTCTTCAGCTGAAAAAAAACATTGTCCTACACTGGGGTGTTGCATATCTTTTTCTCTGCAGTAATTGCATTCTGTTTCTTTTAATTTACCTCGAAATATGCTATTTATTTTTCTACCACAATTTAAGTATCACATTCACAAAAACAATATCTTTGCTCTCTCCATTCTAAACTATATAATCCCAATTATGTTTATTTTATTTAGCCCTGTTTTTATATCACTTTCTACAATTTATATGTCTTACTTGTGAGAATGTCTTCTTAATTAACATTTCCCACACTACATTGCAATTTTTATAGATTCTTTACTTATTAATAAGTCACTTCCTAAAAGAGTAACAGGTTTTTTTTTTTCAATCAGATTTCATAGCAAGTTGAAAATTTCCAGTTTGCCTTTTAATGTTCTTTTCAATTAACTCCCCCATCTGGCAGTATTCACTTCCAAGAGAGATAAACAGGACAGACAAAAATTCACATATGATTATAGTCTTCCAAATACTGGAAAGTTTTACCTTCATGGTCTAATTTAGTCTTCATGATGATTATTTGTAAAGAGATATTATTGTCTTTCATTTACAGATAAGATAACAGTCTCAAAATAGCAAATGATTTACAGATAATTTTGGAATTAAGCCAATAAACAGGACAGTAATCCTTGATCTATTGTCTGATTGCTTTCATCATATATGCCTTATTCATATCTATTCCTCTTGCCATTGCACACAATCACTTCCACCTGGGAATTTTTAAAATATTCTTGTGCCTCACCATCACACATCCTTACTTTTGTCAAAGTTTTTTCAGAACTTTTTTCCCATTTTACATGTTTTCATAAATTAATTCAAATTGACCCCAATTATCATAGCATTCAACCTGCATCTTTTAATGGGTTGTGATATTTATCAGTGCTATGTAAAGGATAGTGCAGAAACTTAATTGCATCTGTATAGACAAAAACATCAAATTTCTGGAATGAATAAATAATGCTACTTTTGAGTATGTCTTGTCTGTTTTAATGATTCTGACAAGCTCTTGAGAATAACAGCCAATTTTGTATCAGACTGCTGAAAGCAATAGATATTTTTGCTTGTCAGAGGAATATCCTGGATCAATAGTAAGTTGATTATGAATGTTCTTTCTCATCAAAAACTGTCCATATTATAAGACCATGTTAGCATATTGTATACTGCCTAGAGAGTTTTAATATGGAAAATTCCAGTTATCTTGTCTCCTATTCTTACTTTGAAATCTCCTTGGTTGCAAAACATGTAGCTAGATCTATTCTTGTTTTACCCAAATGATAGAAATAGTAAGAACTCATTCTATATTTTCAAACTTGCTAGAAGTGTATAGCAGGTGTTTGTATGAGACTTTCCTTGGCATTAAAGGAAAGTGCTCTGCTTTCACTTATTTATATATGAAAAATGATATAGACACTGAACCCAGGTAGTTCTACCTATATGAGAATTTAATTTTCCCACTGCTCTAGTTTTTTGACCAAAAGCAGTTCTGAGAAAAAAAAAAGGAATGCCAGATCACAGTCCAAAATATCAATTTATTTTTTTCCTCTTTTAGAATTGCAGTGATCGATTTGTTCTCACCAATAATAGTAGAACAAACAGACTATTTTTTTTCTTTATATATTGGCAATTCTTCAACATTTCACATAAAGTAAGTACATTGTAGCTTAGGTTTATGGTTTAGAGCTATTGCAAAGTAAAAAGTTCCTTGAATGCAAGTACTGTGTTACTCCAAAGTCAATCTGGTAAGTGAGGTAGCTCTTAAATAATGTGCCCAGATAGTAGATACATTGTGTATACACTAGACAGAAATTATTCATATCAAAAGAATTTTGAACAGCCTAACATTTCATTTTGCTACTCAAAACCATGAATGCTTTAAAAATTACATGTATTTTGTTTATTGTATATTTTCCTTTTGGATTTTTAAGAGAGGGTTTCTCTCTGTAGCCTAGGCTGTACTGGAACTTGCTCTGTAAACCACACTGGCTGTAACTCAGAGAACCTTCTGACTCTGACTCCCAAATGCTGGAAGTAAAGGCATGTACTTCCTTCCATACCTGTCTGATTTTTCCAACGTTAATGTTATAGTTTTATTTAAGTATGTGTGGACATATGCAAGAGAGGATAGGTTCCTGTAGAGGTCAGAAGAGGACATCAGATCCTCCAGATCTAGTTGTAGGTGTTTATATGCTGTTGGATGTGAGTGTTGGAACTCAAACTATAGTCTTTTACAATGTTAATACCCTTCTTAACTGCTGAGCCATCTCCCCAGCTTCTACTTATAAAAAAATTATTAATATTTTAAAGTTATCATTGTATATATAAGATACCACATGTAATATAAACCAGAGAATATAAAACCATATGCTTTTGGAAACAGCACATCCACAATCTTTTTTCTTCTACCTGAGTCTGCAGTCTGTTTTATGATGCTTATTTACATAGATTAACATAGATCTTATTTAGGTAGTTGCTTATATAGCATATTGATCAAATTCTGATATCTTCCTGAAATATGTTCACAACCACAACCAGAAATAATTATTACCTGCTTAATGAAGTTTTGAGATCTTACTCAAGTGGACAAATAAAAATACCAATGCTGGCCACATCCCATATTGTGGATCCAAAATTAATATTATTATTAATTAAATAATTTATGTTTAGGTGTCAACAGTTTGACAATTAAAGCTATTCTTTCATAATACCAAACAGAAGAAAATATTGTATAGTCTAAATATATAATGCTATACATAGGACTTAACAATATGTTAGTTTCTCCAACTGTATGATTACAAACACTGGATTTTAAATACAATGATTTGCCAAAAACACTTGCTAAACTGAATTATTTGTAATTTAAATAAACCATGCAGTTGGCAATAAAAAATCAGCCTTATAAATTAAAGCATGATTCAAATGTATCAAATTCCCAAATCTTAAATAAAATCACAAAAATTCAGCAAAACATATGCTTTGAAAAAATTTAAAAGTCTTATTTTCTTATACTTGGTTAAGCTCAGTAACAGAAAATAGCTTTTTGGCTGCCATTGAATCAATCAAATTGTCTAGGTTGAATGAATTCCTATACTTTCTTGCAGTAATAAACAACGTTTTAAAGTTCAGATGTCTTCTGATAGATGAAACAGTGAACTTTCTGTGTTGTTAGATATTTTGAGTAAAAAAGTATATTGTGATTTGCTAAGGAAGATTCAGAAATTAAAGCATACTTTAAAGCCTAATTTTCTTTCTGCAATACTTCAACTTAGCTCCTTTGAATTTCAAATTTGAATCTCAAAATGTCTCTTATTTTGGAGTCTTGGACAGTATCTTCTTACTAGGTTTAGAAAGCACTATTTGAATCATCCATTTAAGTAACTATACCATTCCCTAGACCAGAATTCACAAACAGTATTTCTTATGCCTATCTTTTCTTTAGTCTTGTGTATCTAAATTATGCATGAATATTATTAAGTGTTCAATACATTTAAATAAACATACAACTTTTAAGAGTTTTCATTAGCATGTGACATGAAACTGTTTTGTTATGAGATTTTAATATATATATTCATATATATCATATATAATGCATTTTGAGTATACAAATCATTGTCATTAAGCATTATTGACCCTTTTCATCAATTATTTCTGTAGAACTGTTTTGTCTTCTCAACTGCTGAGCTACCCTCTTTTACTTTCCCTATAAGTAATTCTAATGTTAATAACTGGATTATACACACACACACACACACACACACACACACACACACACACACACACACACACCAGAAAAGAGGGAAAATATAACCATGCTAACATTTGTAAGACTAGAGAAGAGATCTCTAATATGTCTTCAACAAATGTCAAATATGGAAAGAAAGGTAAAACAAAAGATATGTAGCAACACCAATGAAAAATCCACTTTGCATTTTCATGGGTATAAATTGATATTAACCCTAGAACAAATTTCTCATGTTTCCTTATCATAGATCTTAGCAAAATAAATAAATGTTACTTTTTTCTTTTTAAAATTTGAAATTATTACCAATCTCGTTAAAATAAGCACTGTGACTTCTATTTAATGTGTTCACATTACCAAAGCAGAGTACATAAAGACAAATAGTAGCAAGAATACAATGGAAAGTACTAGCAGTCCATATATGTGACATAATAAATCACAAATTTACAAAATAAAAAAGAGAAAATCTAGATAGAAAGAAACAATCGCATAAACTTAAAAACAAAGTGCTGGGATCAGGTAATAGCTAAAATTAGGGCTCATGCCATTGATCTGTTAATTAATTCTGGTTCAATGTTAATTAAATTAAACTAGTGTTAGATATTTCTTCAGCAGATGGCAAAAAATTGTTTTATTAAAGAATATAAGTGACAGAGCACAAAATAGTATGTATATGATTTCGTTTAATTTATTCCAAACCATCATATATTTCCATTTAGTGAGCCAAAATATAATTGCACTTTTCCAAATGAAATGTATATTTTTATAGAAGTATAAAATATTCAATAGTAACTGCAATGTAAGCTACAAGGAAATCTCAAGAGAGGTATGAATAAATTCATATGAGGATTAAAATGAGATATTAATATTAAGAAGTCATATAATAAATTATAGACATATTTAGAGTTTATTTATATATAGATGAATTTTGAAATGATTCAAAAATTGAAAGTTAATAATTGGATAGTTATGGTATAAATATAATATTGCTAAGTAATTTATATAAGAGGCAAATATATAGTGTTCATTATATATATATTTTGATCTAAATATTTTTACAATAACATGTACAAAATAAATTTAAAGATGGATCAACTCAGTATCTATTTCAGACAAGTTCGATTTCCTCATTCCAATATCAAGACTGGGTTACCTTGGGACTTCTTGCTCTTTCTGGGGAGGGGATGGGGGATGGGGAGGAGGGAGGCTGAAGGCTGACTGGGAAGAGTTGGGAGGGGAAGTGAGAGAAAGCAAGCAAATACGTGATTAAAAAAGACTTTGTTTTATACATAAAGTAAAAAATATAAAAACAAATTAAATTTAAAGTGCTGTCAAATATTTTAACACAGAGAAAAACATGGAGTTTTGGAGAGGAAAATGGAGGTTGGTGAATAATTCTTACAAAGAGACAAATAATATGTCAAATGTTAGTGGATCCAACACATCAGCAACTCTACAATGATGAGAACTGCAGGAGTGTAGAATACAGAATGACTGAAAAGTCTGCTAAAATCAGATCATAGAAAGCCCTAAATTCTCTGATAATCTGTTTTACTTTTAGATATTTGTGGATAAAAATTATTAGTTCAATGAAAAGGGCCAATTTAAGTGTCAGCCTTTGTCATAATTGACAATTGTCTCACTTTATTTATCAAGCCATAAATCTCATTTTTAATTAAGAAAATGTAATAAATAACATGAGCATTTTGTCAGTCTGTGTGTTCAACTGTATTTAGAATTTATTCTTACAATCTGATTATGTTAGGTTCTAGAATATGTTGAGCTTTATGAGAAGCAAAGTGGGATTGGACTTTCTGCAAATGCTTATTAGAGCTGGACAGAACAACATAATCTGAAAAGCTTTAGCCTAGGTTTTGACAAGAAAATGTGTCTTTTCAAGGTCTCTTGTAAAGGATCAGGAAGGGGAATGTGTTGTTCTGTCATAGAATGTGTTTAAGAGTATGGCAATAGACAGATGTTTAGAAAGTACTAATGAAATTTCTAGATAAGAGGTAACTGGAATTACAATATAAAAACAAAAATTAACCTCAGTAAATACAAGATTTATTTTATGTGACAGTCAGTTTTGCCTATGGATCTGGAGATAGAAAATCTGGGTATGTTTATACTGTTTGTAGCCTTATCTATTTATGATTTTGGTACATGAATAGTAGAGTTTCAGAGACTATTATATGTCATTTTCAGCCTTAGCTTATATTTTAAAGAAGATAAGTGAGGTATACAGTTATAGGCACCAGTGTCATCAAAATCATCCTCATTTCCTTCTGGTGAATTGGAGTTTCATTAAATTAGAAATCCTCACTGTAGTTTTGTGATGAGTGCTTAACTCATGTTCTTTGGGGCAAAAGTTGATATCTGAATTTATACCTCAGAAGAACATTGCCATTCAGATTTGTAAAGTGCACCTGGATAATGACTATGAGGGAAAGTTAGGAGTCTGACCATCCCAGTTACCATCCAGGTCTATAACCAAGGCTATAAGTTAGCTCACTCTAACTGCATCTAGGAGCTTTGGGAGCATGTGAAGGGTACAAACCTACAGTTAAAAGTATCAGGATCTCAAATGACAAAGAGAAACAACAGAATTTCTGAGATGAGCCACAGTAAAATCCCATTAGCAGAAACCAGAAACCTCAAGCCAAACCAATGAATTATGACAATGAACACTTGCAACTAGTGATGATTGAACTAAATGATAAAATATGTCACTCAAGGGGCTACAATAAAGATTTCATCACAAGATAATTCTCCCTTGTTTGTTGTTTGTTTTGTTTTCATTTGCTTCCTTGTTTTGTTTTATTTTGGGGAGGTTGCAAGGATAGAAAAGGCATGTAAAGAGACAGCAGGTCAGTGAGATCAGAATGCATGATGTGAAATCTACAAAAAACGAATAAAATTTTAAAAAGACTAAAGTATAAGAGTAAAATGATAATTGTAGCTCATCAATATAGTACCATTATGATATTTGTCCTTTTGTGTAGAAATATGTTGTAAAGAAATAGAAATGAAGGTAATTACTCAAGGTAATTTAAAAAATCAGTTCAGGTAGACTAACAGGATTCTACAAAGAAAAATGTCCATGATGACTTCTCAAAAGTAGTGTCTTCTAATAAATTTTGGAAAATGAGTTCAGAATTTCTAATATTATATTGTAGAGCTCAGAAAAATTACAAAGGAGTGACAGTATTAACTATTCATCAGGGTTAGGAGGTGGGTGTTGAATGTGTTTCATCTTGGATATCCAAAAGAGAAGACAGAACATAAACATCAGCTCATAAGAAAAGTTTTTTTTTTTTAAGTCAGTTTTAGGGCTTGAACAGTAGTAGGGCTGGATGGATACAACCATGGTGACAATTCTTGAACTTTGGCTAGAATTAAAGTTATGAGGGGACCTTGACACAGTACAGTACAGACTGCTTTGAGTGCTTTTATTATTCTGTGGGCAGATCCTAATTTTATGAATTAATGTGTGAAGAAGATTCCATATAGATAAATTCAGTTTTGTGCATATAATTTTCCAGGAACTTGGTGATGGCAATGGCTGTCTAACTGTTATAAGTAATGGACACTAATAATTAATTATGAATCTATTAACAAGTAAATTTAGAGAAATAACCTAAATTAAAAAACAATGATAAAATCTCTGGAGGGATCAGGGATACAGGGAAAATACCTAAATATAATAAAGACAATTTAAAAGACGCTGTCAGCCAACATCAAACATAATGGAGAAAAACTCAAAGCAATCCCACAAAAATCAAGAACTAGACAAGGATGTCCTTTCTCCCCTTGTCAATTCAATATAGTTCTCAAAGTCTGAGCTAAAGAAATAAGAAACTGAAAAGAGATTAAGGGGATACAAATTGGAAAAGAAGAAGTGAAACTAACTCTATTTGCAGATGATATGATTGTATACATAAGTTACCCACAAAATTCTACCAGGGAACTTCAACAGCTGATAAACACCTTCAGCAAAGTAGTAGAATACAAGATTAACTCAAAGAAATCATTTAACCTTCAATACACTAAAGATAAAAGAGCTGAAAAAGAAATAAGGGAAACATCACCCTGTATAATTCCTGCAAATAGCATTAAGTACCTGGGAGTAACTATAACCAAAGAAGTAACATATCTATTTGACAAAAATTTTAAATCACTGAAGAAAAAATTTGAAGAGGATATCAAAAAATGGAAAGATCTCCCATGTTCCTGGATAGGTAGGATCAGCATAGTGAAAACGGTAATCTTACAAAAGCAATCTACAGATTCAGTGCAAATTCCAACGAAATCCCAACACAATATTTTCCAGACCTTGAAAGAACAATACTCAACTTCATTTGGAATAACAGGAAAGCAAGGATTGCCAAAACAATTTGGCTCAACAAAAGAACCATAGGGGGCATCGCCATCCCCAACTTGACTTAAAGTTATACTATAGAGCTACAGTAATAAAAGCAGCCTTGTATTGGCATAAAAACATACTTGTGGATCATTGGAATGGAAATGAGAATCCAGGCAATAACACAAAAAACTAGGAACATCTGATCCTCAACAAATAGGCCTAAAATATTCAATGGAAAAAAAGATAGTATCTTTAACAAATGGTGTTGGCATAGCTGGTTGGTAGTATGTAGGAAAATACAAATAGATCCAAGCCTGTCACCCTGCACAAAACTCAAGTCCAAGCTGATCAAAGACCTCAACATAAACACAGCCACTTTCTGAACTTGATAGAAAAGAAAGTGGGAAGTACTCTCCAACAGATTGGCACAGGCGATCACTTCTTAAATATAACACCAGTGGCACAGACACTAAGAACAACAATCAATAAGAGGGACCTCCTGAAACTGAGTGGCTTCTGTGATGCCAAGGACACAGTCAGTAGGACAAAATGACAGCCTACAGTACGGAAAAGATTTTCCCCAACCCTACAAGTGATAGAAGACTGATCTCTGAAATATATAAACAACTCAAGAAACTAGAGCACAAATCCTTTAATAACCCAATCAAAAAATGAAGTTCACAACTAAAAAAAGAATTCTCAGCAGAAGAATTACAAATGGCTGAAAGGTACTTGAAAAAGTGCAGAGCATCTTTAGCCATCAGAGAAATGCAAATCAAAACAACTTTGAGATACCACTTGACACCTGTCAGATTGACTAAGATGAAAGACACAGGTACAGCCTGTGCTGGAGCAGTTGTGGAGCAAGGGGAACACTCCTACATTGTTGGTGGGAATGGAAGCTTGTTAAGTCACTCTGTTATGCAGTATGACGTTTTGTCAGAAAACTGGGAATCAATCTCCCCAAAGATTCAGAAATACCACTTCTGGATGTATAACCTAAAAAGGCTCATTTGCACTCCAAAGGCATTAGCTCAGCTATGTTCATTGCAGCATTGTTCATAATAGCAAGAATCTGGAAACAACCTAGATGCTCCTCTACGGAAAAATGGATTAATAAACTGTGGTACATCTATACAATGGAGTACTACTCAGCAGTAAGAAAAAATAATATCCCAAAATTTGCAAGCAAATGAATGGATTTGGAGAATATCATAGTGAGCGAGGCATCTCAACCCAGAAAGATAAGCAGGGAATGTAGTCACTCATTATTAAACTCTAAACAAAAAAGAAAAAAAGCAAAGCATGTCCAAGCTGCAAACCAAAACCACTGAACAGCTTGAGATCTGAAATGCCTTGGACTGTCTCCTTGGATGCCACTCTGTCTAGAGGAACCTCTGACTCAGTCTTGATGTTGGGGTGAGGAAACTGGATCTGCCAGGAGTGGATGCTGTACTGAGCATTACTGGGTCTTGGGACCTCCTGCCCATGCTGGGGATGAAATGGAAAGATATGGAAAAGAGAGAGTGACTGGAGGGTGCGGGAAGCCTCAGGAATCTGTTTTACTTGCCCCAAGCAGAGATAATAACTGCACCCAGTTTATTCCTATCAATTGGTTCTGTAGATTTGCACTGTAGTCCTCGTGCTTACATGTCCATCACTTAATAATACTCTTGCCGCTCTATTTAACTCCTATTTGCTCACCTTTGAAAGAACAGCTGTTACTTCATCTTCTGTTTTTACTGTTGCAGTTTCCCACTGTGTGAATTTTTCAAAATTCAATTAGTTAATATCTAATTGAGACATCTTTTGTTCTTTGGTTTTTGCTGTTGTAAACAAAGCTGCATGGCAGGGGGCTGCCTGTGTAAATTTTTCTGTGTAATAGAGAAAAATATAGTGATGCAATTTCTGGATTTTGAAATGCCTGTTTGTGGCTATAAAAGGTTTGCCTAACTGCAAACACACACACACGCGCGCGCGCGCACACACACACACACACACACACACACACACACACACATAAGAACAATGAGGGAGATAAGGTGGATTTTAGGCTTGGAAGTAATATAGGATCATGAAAGTGAAGCTGGGAAAAGCCAAAATTGTAGATATAAAAGGACAATTGATGCATTTGGACCTCTTTCCATTGTAATATGGGATCCTCTTATCCACACAGTGAACATATTCACTATAATCAGCAAATATTTGAGTTCCTTGTCTGTATGCCTGTGAATAAAATATATTAGTGAATATTTTTCTGGTCTAGTAACCCTATATTAAAGAACCATAAAAAAGAGAACAACAGACCTAATTCAAAATTGACCTGACATCATGTGGAAAAGTTTTGGAGTAGATCATAACACTGAAGAATGCCTGTGCCTGTGAAAACTGGCTCAATTTAAATGTGGATAGTTTTAGGGTATATGGTCCTCAACTAAACCAATTCAAGAGAAAAAGTCTGTTTCAAAACTGTTAGGATTTTATTAATTTATTTGTTTCTTCTTCTTATCATTATTATTATTATTGCACATATGTTCTCTTGTTGCCTATTTAAGAACATATTGTCTTAAAGTTAACTTTTAGGGACTTGAGAAGAGCACTTTGATGGACTTTCTTTCTTCCATTTTTTTCTTTCTATTTTCTTTCCTTTTTTCTTTCTTTTTTTCCTTTTTTTATATAAACTTCATATTTTGAACCATGCAACCTCATGTCAAGAACAGAATGAGAGGCTGTGATAAACATTCCCAAGCAATCTCAGGGGAAACATAGCAGATGACAGGACCCTGCCTAAAAGGTAAGCTGTATCACAGTTGGCCATCTTTCCAGAACATGCAACAGTGTGTCCAGAAAACAGTGAGAGATGAATGGCTGTGGATCATCCAGATCCTGTGGCCTGACAAGAGTAAGAGATTGTGTACACTCTGTGTCCATAGCAGACAGGAGACAAACAATTGCAGCCACAACAGTCTGTAATTTCACTAAAAGTGAACCAATGAAGCAATGGGCAGATGCCAGTGCAAGAATTCATATAATGATATAAAGAAAAACACAGCACTACCAAAAGAAGCTGGTGGCTCTACAACCACAATACCTAAATTGAGTAATGGGGAAAAATACAGAATAAAACAACATCAAAAACACCTTTATGGAGATTATAGAAGTCTTAAAAGAGGATATAAAAAATTCCCTTAAAAGTACAAATAAAAAATTGGAAGACATAACAGGAAAGCCAGGATTGCCAAAACAATTTTACTCAACAAAAGAACCTCAGAAGGTATCACCATCCCTGACATCAAGTTATACTATAGAGCTACAGTAATAAAAACAGCCTGGTACTGGAATAAAAACAGACTTGTGGATCAATGGAATAGAACTGAGGTTCCAGGCATTAACCCAAAAACCTCTAAACACCTGATCTTTGACAAAGAGGCACAAAACATTCAATGGAAAAAGATAGTATATATAACAAATGGTGTTGGCATAGATGGATGGGACTGTGTAGAAAAATGCAAATAGATCCGAGCCTGTCACCATCCACAAAACTCAAATCCAAGTGGATCAAAGACCTCAACATAAACCCAGGCACTTTGAACTTAATAGAAAAGAAAGTGGGAAATACACTTCTACAAATTGGCACAGGCAACCACTTCCTAAATATAACACCAGTGGCACAGACACTAAGACCTACAATCAATAAGTGGGATCTCCTGAAGCAAGGAAGCTTCTGCAAAGCCAAGGACACTGTCAATGGGACAAAAATGACAGCCTACAGAATGGGAAAATATTTTCAACAACCCTATAAGTGATAGAGGACTGATATCTAAGATATATAAGGAACTCAAGAATCTAAAGCACAAAACCTTGAACAACCCAATTAAAAAATGGGATTCAGATCTGAAAAGGGAATTCTCAGCAGAGGAATGGCTGAAAGGCACCCGAAAAAGTGCTCATCATCTTTAGCCATCAGAGAAATGCAAATCAAAACAACTTTCAGGTACCACCTAAAACCTGTTAGATTGGCTAAGAAAAAAACAGAGAGGACAGCCTATGCTGGAGAGGATGTGGAGCAAGGGGAATACTCCTCCATTGTTGGTGAGAGTATAAGCTGGCTCAGGCACTTTGGAACACAGTATGGTAGTTTCTCAGAATATTGAGAATCAATCTCCCCAAGGACCCAGCAATACCACTTCTGGGTGTATACCCTAAAGATGCACAGTCACACTCCAAAGGTATTAGCTCAACTATGTTCATAGCAGCATTATTTGTAATAGCAAGAACCTAGAAACAACCTAGATGTCCCTCTATTGAAGAATGGATTAACAAACTGTGGTACATCTACACAATGGAGTACTACTCAGCTTTAAGAAAAAATGATATCCTAAAATTTTCAGGCAAATGGGTGGACCTGGAGAATATCCTCCTGAACGAGGTATCACAAACTCAGAAAGATAAGCAGGGGGTGTAGTCACTCATTAGTGTTCTCTAAAGAAACAAAAAAGAAAAGAAAACAAAACAAAACAAAAACAAAGCATGCCCAAGCTGCAAACCACAACCACTGAACAGCTTGTGATCAGAAACACCCTGGACTGACTCTTCAGATCCCACTCCACCTAAAGGAACACCTAACTCACTCTTGAGGGAGGGGGGACAAAACTGGATCTGCCAGGAGTGGAGACTGAACTAAGCAATATTGGATTAGTGGAACCATGGGACTGTCTGTTGCCTGCCCAGAGAGGTGATGGGGAGTTGTGGAGAAGAAAAAATGACCTGATGTGTTGGGAGAGGGAGGGACCTTGAATAATGATATACAGAGATAGAAAATGTGACTTCTTTGTTCATAATAATAATAATGATAATAATAATAATAAAAATTATATAGAAAAAAACAAAACAAAAAACAAACAAAAAAACAAAACAAAATACAATACAATATCAATGTCTGTAGAGTTGAAAAATAGATGTATAGTCAGAATAAAATACAAAATATATCTGCATAGACTTGTGACAAACTTAATAATAAAATAAAGAAACCTTTAAAAAATTGGAAGACATGGACAAATCCTTGAAAGAAAACAAAACCAAAAAAGAAAAAACTGACAAATGAAATTAATATTCCAGAATCTAAGAAATATGATAGAAATCAGAAAGAATGCACAAAATGAGACAAAGGAGAAAACATAGAATCTGAAAAACTGAGCTGGAACTACAGATGCAAGCATAACCAACAGAATACAAGAGATGGAAGAAAGAATCTTGGAAGTGGAAGACTCAGTAGTGTAAATAGGTAAACACTAAAACCAATAAAGCCATAACACAAAATATTCAGGAAATTTGGGACACCATAAAAAGACCAAACCTGACAATAATAGGCATAGAAAGAAAAGAATACAAGCTGAAAAGCACAGATAATGTATTTAATAAAATCATAGAAGAAAACTTTCCCACCTTTAAAAAGAAATGAGGATAGAGATACAAGAAGCTTACAGAACACCAAATAGATTAGAACCCCCCTAAAGTCTGCTTGATACATAAAATCAGCCACAAAAAAATACAGAACAAAGAAAAAATTCTAAGAGCAGAAAATGAAAAGGTCCAACTTACCTATAAAGGCGACCCATCAGAATAACACCTGACAATACAATAGAAACAATGGAAGCAAGATATTCCTGGTAAGAAGTTATAGAGACACTAAAAGTGTATGGCTGCCAATCCAGACTAATATACCCAGCAAAACTATCAATCACCATAGATGGAGTAAGTATGATATTTCACGACAAAATCAGAATTAAACAATACCTATCCACAAATCTGGCCCAACAGAAAGAAAGAGAGAAAAAACTACAACCTAATGAACCCAGATACACCCATGACACCAAAAATGGCTAATAATCCCACAGAATGAAAGCCCAAAGAAAGAAAATACACATAAGCTACCATCAAAAACAACAGTAAATATCAATCAGTGGTCATTAATATTCCCTTGTAGCCGATTCCCTCCAGAGGAATACCTGACCCAGTCTTGATGTTGGGATGAGAAAATTGGACTTGCCAGGAGTAAATGATGAACTAAGCCACGTTGGGATCATGGGACCTCCTGCCTTTGCTGAAGAGGATATGATGAGACTGGGAGAAGAGAGAGTGACTGGGATGCATGAGAGGGAAAAGGGAGTTTGAACAAGGGGATACATGGATAAAAATATGAGATTTTATTCAAAAATTTTAAAAAATAAACCTCTTATTTTAAACACATGTCTTAATTTCTTTGCCATCTTCACCCTTCACTATTATCTCTTGGTTTCTTTTCCCCTCCATCTCTTCTCTCCTCTACCACATGGCCCAATCTATTTTGTTAGCCTTGTTAAACCTGAATAATTTTTAGACTACTTTGGCTGCTTGCTCTCATGTACCTACAATTAAAAAAAAACCACTCTCCTCTATCATAAATTGGAGAAGTCATATCCTCTTTTTTTCATTAACAAGACAGTTAAAATTGCTAAATTGTTTCCTTGCATTTAGCATCCATTTATAAATATTTATACCCAAAATGACTTTTTTATTTTAATTATTCATTTGTGGGACAACAAGCTATCACTTGCCACTTTTCTATAGACCATATAATCTGTTTAATCTTTATTAATTATCAAGAGATGTTTATTATGAAAAATATAAAGTCACCAAAGAATGAAAGTACAGCAGATGGTAGAAGACATGAAAAGTTAATGCTGTCATAAATTGTTGTTGTATAAGAAGTGTTCCACATAATCAGTGCAATCTATAACCAATTTTAATGGAATTCTTCACAAAAATTTGTCAACATGTTCAGTGGGAATTAGGTTTTAGCTGGCAAAGCTTGGAGGTGTGTGTCTGGAGTGCCAGGATCTTGAAGGAATATACAATGAATTAATTGAGACACTGGGACATCAAACTTTTCTTTTCTTTTTGTGTTTTTGGAGAACAGATCAAATTATATATCTTAGGAAATTTATATTTTTAAAAAATATCTTAAGGTTTAACTTACATCAGTAAGCTTTTATATAACCCCTTAATAAATATTATTTTATATGTTATCTTTCTAACAAATGTTCCATAATATCTGGTGCCCAATATGGAGCTAGTTTCGAGAACTAGGCCAATAAAGACTAAGTCAAGCTGCCACTATATAGGATACATATATAGGTAGATTATTGTATCTACCTGTAAATAATTATTAAACAAATAAGAGCTAAAGAAAATTTGTTCTAATATAGATTCTTATATATTGATATAAATATAAAATCATTTCACATGTTTCATTAAAATAATTTGTATATTGATATAAATTTGAATCTAAAATTGTTTTATATGTCTAAGGTAATTTATATATTAATATGAAACTAAATTTATAATATGTGGATGCACAAATTCAAGTTGTATAAAATGAGACTCAGAGCTAAATATTTGGGGAAAGCTGAAATATCAGAGAGAGGAAGCATTACAGTCAATTCTCACCCAGCTGTCTTGAAACTTCCTCAGCCTCATTCCTGGTTACTTCTGCCTGTTCATTCAGCCAATTGCTTCTGTTTCTGCTAGGTTTCTATAAGCCCTTATGTACCTTATCCCATCCAGGTTAGGATTAAAGGCATGTAGCCTTGAACTCACTGGAGTTGTGGGATTAATGTGTAGGTCACCACTTCCAGCTTTCCCAGTGCTGGGACTAAAGATATGTGTTACTGACTCTTAGCTGTGTATCTTTGTATTCAAGGATCAAAATGCTCCTGAGCTGTCTGCTTAGGATTTGACTGCATGCTGGCTCTGATATTTCAGGATTTATTAAATAGCTAACAAATATCCACATATCCTGTTTTGTGTCAAAAATGAAACAGAAAGTTATAACTAACATAAAAAGCATATACAATAGGAACAATGGTTATATACAATAATATACAAACAATAATTACATGAGAAATGTTCAGTTCATTAACAATTGACAAATTCCAAGAAAGTATTCCATTATTGATCCTATTTTGATGAGTCCACAGGAGTTCAAAGGATTTTACCTAATTCACTTTTTATCAAACTTGTATTACTAACTAAGAACTATAATTCAATGTCTTTTAAACTTACTTTAACTTTTATGTGAGTTTCTTTTCTAAAACTCTCCCTAGATAACTATAACTTTTAACTAACTCATATTCAAATTCCTGAGAGACCCAAGAAGGAAATTATATTAAGCAATGAGTAATTTCCAAAAATGTAAGAAATTAAATAGCTGGCTGCCTGGACAGTCATCCACAGTTTTTCTGTGTTGTTGAAGTATCCATCTTTGGTCTACAGGCCTAGCATATCTGACAGACTTTTCTGGGCAGCAGAATATTCCCAATTTCCTTTCTGCCTTGTCTTAGCAAGGTTTGGAAATTCTTTTGCATATTTCTCCTGCTTGTCAAGCAGTCAAGTGAAGAATAGTTTCTTGCCTGGTGGCTAATTTTTGTTAACGAAGAATGTCAACTCATATAAAGTTTCCTTGATATCCATAATCCTCTCTGAAGTGTATTAGTGCTGCCAGGAACAGATGTCCTATTATCAAAAAAATAATAACCTATGGTTCTGAAATTTCTTAAATGCCATATTCTATAGATCTCTGGAGTATGTGAAGAAGGCCTGTCCATCAAAAATATATCTGATCTTGAAAACATATCTAATATGACTGTAAGTTTGATTGTAATGTCTAACTACTAACTTGCATTTCTTGATATTCTAATGAGCTAGTGATAATAACTTTCCTGGGATAGTAATTTATATTAATTGTTAGATGAACTGTAGAATACTTTGAACAAACAGGAATATACGTAGTGACAAAATTAATCTCAACCTTATATTAATACAAACAATTTGTATAAAATATACAAAAATGAAATCCAATGTAAAATATTTAAAGGTAGTAATTTCTTTTCAAAGTAGATTCAATAATCTACCCCTATATCCTGTTTTTCTTTTCTTTATTTTGTTAAACAAGAGTCCTAAGTCTAATCTCTCTTGTTTAGCTTTTTCTAACCATAAACAATAACATTTTTAGCCAATTACCCTAAACAGCAACAATCATCCATAACCCATTAAAAGACCAAAAACCACCTACCCCACGTCTTGGGAAAGTGGGCATTGTGTTCTTAAATTTACCTTCTGCTATCTAGGGTGTGATGGCATCTTTAGGAGATCCAGAAAAGAAAAAATGTTATTGATTGTCAAGTCCTGAAATAAGTAACTGTACCTTTTGTTATCCAGGCTCTG
The DNA here is from genome assembly GCA_004025045.1 of Sigmodon hispidus. Lineage (NCBI taxonomy): Eukaryota > Metazoa > Chordata > Mammalia > Rodentia > Cricetidae > Sigmodon > Sigmodon hispidus. Next base: position 32,086 of record PVIH01018823.1, read on the forward strand.
CATAACAAGAATGTGCATGGCTTGTCTCAGGTCCTGGCTAGAGAGGAGTCTGTGAATCTGGTTCATCTCAGGTAGCCACCTAGAAATTTTCCTGTCAAGTTTGTAGTCTAAATCTGATCTGTGGTTGGTGTTTGTCAACCTGGTGGCTTTGTCATAGTTCACATGGTATCCTCAATGTGGGGCCCTAACTTTCTTTAGAATACTTCCATACACAATTAGGCATTGTCATGGATCACTGCAAAAAATGCTAAGAGACTAAAACCCACCACAATATAAAGAAAGCTAAATACATACATTTTCATTCAGAATAGGATTAGTGTCATAGAACTGTCCTTTTAAAAAAAAAAAAAAAAAACAACAAAAAAACCCCCAAAACACTCTTCTGTCCTATATTAGGTGGCTCTTCTGATACGGTACAGAGGTTTTTGCATTTTCCTTTAACAAGTATGCTTGAGTTAAGAGAAAGAAAGGGCCATACTCCAACTACAAAGCCAATTTTAATTTATAATTTATAATTTAACTGGGACTTCAACTTACCTTGTAAGTAATGATAGAGGTTAAAAAGAAAAATTTTACCAAGTAGAGTATATTGGTGCCATTATATCCAATATTTTTTTGCTTCTGAATTTTTCTGAATAGCCTCCCTTGTAGAAGTCTAGATGCCACAGGTCTTTTAACTTCTTGAAGGTGAGTATTTCTAGTTTTCTGTAAAGACAACAACAAAAACCTACTCCCAAATATTTGTTTTTTCTTATAATTTAAAGAATTGTAGTATGAGTATAAGCCATTAATTTTTATTTTCATAAAGTTACTCTGGTTTAAATTAAGTCTTTATTAATTTTGATGGCACCCATAATTTTTTTCACCTGTGGAAACAAAAGCAAAAACCTCTTCCCTGATGTAGCACATAGCCTGGTTTAAATTCTGAGGTCGGCACATCTTTTAAATAGGCAGCCAGATTTTCCTTCACCATTTTTCTTAAATCCAATTCCTTTCACTAGCTGCTGTTCCTTTCGCATTAGCATTTAGAAAATTCAAAGTTAATAAAGCACTATGTTGTAGTCTAGTTCTGGTGGTCTTTGTTACTCCTATCTGTTTATTTAGCATCTCCTTTAAAGTTTTATTTACTCTAAAGGAGCTTGCAAGCTATATGCCAGGGCCCTAGATAAGTCAATGTCAAAATAATATAAGCCTGTGTATAATTATTTGAGGTGAAATGGGGCTGAGAACAGGACCAAACCTCTCCAAGCCAGAAATATTTACAACAAATGGCTGCCAAATGTGGATAATATTCATCCACATAAAGCTTGAAAAAACTAAAAACGGGTTCTAGATTACAGAACCAGAGCCAAAATATGCTTTTGTTTTGTGTGTCTCTCACATGAGCTCTGTTTCAGAGATGCCCTAGTGAGGCATGTGGTCTCGGGCTTTGGTAGGCCTACAGGAGGCAGTTTAAACCAAGGCTGGTTTCCAGAAGTCTCACAAAAGACTAAGAAACAAGCTGCTTCTGGTAGATTTAAGGTTTCTGTTCTTGCAGGTAAAATGGAACAGGGTCAAAGATTGATTCTTAGTAGCATCACTATTTTCTTGGATCAGTCTGTTTGTTTGAGGCAAGCATAGGTGTGGCTTTTTAAAGTGAGACTTCCCTGATTCAGTCTTAGAGGCAAAACATTTGTGAGTCTTTTAAGAGGCTTTGTTGCCAAATACTTAAATGGAGCTAATGAGCAGCAGATGTCAGTGATTTACTTGATGACTATATGGACCATAAATTTCTCCAGAGTGGTGATTGTGGTTCATACCCATAGCTCAGCTAAAAAGATAAACTTCTGATAGACTAATAGCTGGGTGGAGCCAGGCAGCCACTCTAGTGATGCCTTTAATCCTTAGCCACATCTTAGGAGAATAAATGTATGGTCAGAAAAAGAGGAAACTGGGTGGAGGAATGAAGTGTGGGCAGAAACAGAAAGTAATAAAGGGAGCTGGGTAAAGTCAACCCTCTACTGAAGCCTTTAATCCTTGAGCCAAACCTTGGCAGATTAAATGTGTGTTCAAAATGAGAAAGAAATAGATCTCTAGTCAAGCAAAAGGTAGTCAGAAACAGAAAAGATAAGAGATATACAGTAGAGACAGATTAAAACAACAACAAACAAACTTATAAATGGTCTAGGGTATATTTAAAATATACATAGGCTTGAGAGAGAAAATAAAAAAAGAAAAAGGATAGAGAAAGTCCTTAAAAAAGAAATTAAGTACAAAATGGTAATGAGCCACATATAAATGAAATATACAAAGAATGTCTGGATATTGAATATTATTGTCATGTCTTTAAGTTTTTTGAATATAAAGGAAGTAGTAAAAGCTGCTAAAAGCTATTTGAATATAAGTGCTGTTGCATTAATTCTACCTAAATATTTGGTAAAACATTAAAATTGAAATCCAAAGCTATGCTGCTTTGGAGAAGAGGATTTCTTTTTATTACTATAGAAAATGAGAAGCTGTGGATTCATTCCCAGTTAAAGAAAATAAAGTTTGATCAAGGAAGACCTCCTGAAAAGTCTGCAGTGGAAATGGATGTCCCAGATGATTCAGAATTTTAGAGGACCTCTGTTGCAGTTTTCTCTGAGTTCTGCATTCATAAAAATTTCAAAGAGACTGGCTGAAATGACCCAGTCTTACAGACAACTATACTAAAGATTTATCCGTAATCCTAAATTTTTCTTTGAATCCCCATGGGATTGTCAGTGCCCCCACCTACATTTCCCAAAAATGAAATATGTATGTTTGTGTTTATGTGTTGGGTATAAGTCATTATAGATAGTAAAAAAGGAAATTTGATATTAGATTTGGGCTCCTTTTTGTTTTAAAAAGAGAAAAAAATTAAACGTAGTTGGTTTATTTTGGTAATAATGTAAATATTTGTCTCACCTATGGGTTTAATAAAAGCTGATTGGCCAAAAGGTAGACAGGAAGTGTGGGTAGGGCTACAAGGCTAAGAGTACAAGATGACAGAGATGTCAGACAGATGGCAGAGAGCTGCCAGAGAGAGCTGCCAGAGACATGAGAAGGAGATGGCAGCAGACACAGAGGAAAGAAGCTGAAATGCTGCTATGAGAAAAGGTAACAAGCCACGTGGCTGAACAAGATGGGTTGAGTTCAGATAAAGGAGCTTGCAAGTTATATGCATGGGCCCTAGGTCAATCAGCATAAAAATAATATAAACCTGTATGTGATTATTTGAGGCTGAAAAGGGCTAAGAGTGTGACCAAACCTCTGGTCAAGGCCTCGAAAGTCTGGGCCAGAAATATTTATAACAATAATATCCATATTTTCACATGCATCTACCTCTGTTTAAAATATTTTTCACATTGATGCATATTAAACATATTATTGTCATTTTCATTATGCAATTTTTACCTCTGTTTAATTATACTAGTCATTATATGTAATTATAATAGTCATAATATATATACAAATATACCAGTGTTTTATATACCTTTGTTTAAATATTTTATATGTAATATATTTAAGATACTGTAATCATTTGCACGGTACAAGCACCTCTAGCTAATGCTTATATGATAGTCATACTAAAAGTTGTCTTTCACAGACTGTACACCCATTTATAGATTGACTAATTTTACAATATAAGCTTCAGTTTTTAAGATGATTAAAAACTACAAATCACCATTACTTAGGTTTGTCATATAATAGTAATGTTGTTAGGTTTCCCTGATACTTGCTAAAATATATCAGATAAACAAGAGTCTTCAATCACTTCATAGAACTAGATAATATGACATTTATAGCTTTGTTATTCAAAATTTGGTCATGAGAGAAAAGACAATTCCTGGCCTGACTGTTCCTTTCCTGAGATTATGTTGAGCATCAAAGACAGACCACTAAGAGTTTGTCTTCCTCGTGGTACAATGGACTGTTAAGCAAAGAATTTCCCTTACCTTGACTGCTGTCAGTATGCATGCTATCCAGTCCAGATGAGCAAAATAAAAGATTGAGACTTCCAAAACCTTCCTAGATAAGATGGTTTCTCAAAAAAATACCCTGCTTCTAAAGAGATCTGACAGATATCATAAGCCTTTAGTGAAATAGTAAATGCTGCACCTGCACAAAAAAGCCATGGGTGACTGTCCACGTAGTTGAATGTTGCTGCCTTTTCATAAATTTTAAAAGCTGCTCTTTTGTGCTTACAACTTTCAAGTAATACATTTTTTCTCCTCAGGTCTTGATAGAGTTAAAGTCTAGACAGTTACAGTTATTACCATCTTATATCTCAACAAAAATATTCAAGTTTTAAATTGTTATTATTCAAGATAAATAGATTAAAACAATTACTGTACTTCTCTGCTTTCCAATACTCTCGACATATTGGATGCACCTCATATTTGTTGTTTTATTGTTCTAGATTGACCTTGCTTATGTTTTACTTTTTTCTTCCCCAGACATTGTATATAGACTTATACTTAGTTTTAAAGCTTTCTTAGACAAAAAAAAAAAAAAAGAAAAAAGAAAAAAGAAATATAGTGGGATTCAGGTGTTAGCTGGTAAAGCTTGGAGGCATGTATCTAAAGAGCCAAAAACCTGAATGGGGCGTGGCCAGATCCCATTGAGATGCCAGGACACCTTCCTCCTTGTTTGTTCCTGTGTTTTCAGACAGCAGATCAAACCATCCAGTGTGGGACATTTCTACTCTCCAAAAGGTTCAAATTATATAAGTAAGTGTCTATATAACCCCTTAAAAATATTAATTATTTATATGATACCTTTCTAGCAAATTTTCCACAATAAACATTTCTAAATAAAACATTTGAAAGCAACAGCATGATTCCAGTGCAGAAATGGAAACACTGATATAGTATAATAGAAGACCCCAATATATGGTAAAGTAGCTATACTTACCAATTTTTAAAAACAAAACAAAAACACAAAAACCTAATAAATATGCCTTTAAAATTCAAGTTTTCTTAATTAGTAATTTTGTGAAAAATGGATAAATCTAAAAGTTGTGTTATCTTGTAAAAGAATAAATATTAAGATGGATAAATGCTTGGGAAATTAGGGAAATCACTATAAGATATTGGTATAGACAATCAGTTTTAAATAGGATGCCAATGGTTTGAGATTTAATGGCAATAATTTAAAAGGAAGCATATGAAATCATATATATTCTACACAATGAGAAAAACAGTAAACAAAAACTAATTGTATTTTTGGTTAAATAATTGTATACTTCCTCTGCAAAGATATTGTCTTGTTTATTTTCAAATTTTCTA
>PVIH01018824.1:0-37268 GCA_004025045.1 Sigmodon hispidus
AGCGACAAACCACAACCACTGAACAGCTTGGGATCAGAAACACCCTGGACTGATCCTTCGAACCCCACTCCAACTATAGGAATACCAGACTCATTCTTGAGGGAGGTTGGACAAAACTGGATTTGGCCAGGAGTGGTGACTGATCCAAACATTATTGGATCAGTGGGACCATAGGACTGTCTGCTCCCTGCCCAGCGAAAAGATGGGGAGTTGCAGAGAAGAGAAATGTCAAGATGTGTTGGGAGGGGGAAGGGACCTTGAATGAGGATATACAGGGATGGGAAAAAAAATTTCAGTGGGAAAGCTGAACACATAGTAAGTATATGTGTAGCAATCTTATTTGCATTACCACCCTTGATATGCCATGCTTATGATTCTTATCCTGTTCATAGTTATTGTTAACTTTTCCTCATTTTAAATTCATGTTACTTTTTTTTGTTAAATACAAAATAAAGAAGAAGAAGAAGAAAAAAATAGAAATTGTGTTCAAAAATCCTCAAAATTAGCTCTGCCTAATTCTTACATTACTTATATGACAAAGCATATGAAAGCTAATTTATAAAAGTCAGAAAAGAGATACATGTTTGATTTTTAGTAATTATACTGAACCAAAGAACACATCCTGTAACTCATACATTTTGTACACATTAAGCTATTTATATTTGCAGACCATAGTTTTCAGTTCTGAGACAAGATAGCTAGGTGTCTAGCAATATTAGGACTTCACTTTGGCAGTTTTTTTTTTCCTTCTAGAGCTGATTGCACCAAATTTTTAAAAATGTATTAAAAACTAATTTGTTTATAATTTAGACATAGAGATAGAAATTAGACATTTATCCCATGTAATATCATGTTCTGTTACTCAAGATAATGTAGCCAACTCAACATTCTGGCATTTTGTAAAGCCATCTTATTATCATAGGAGACACACAATCTATTCAAAGATCTGGCACATCACTCAAGGTAACTAATAGCCTACTCTCAGTCATAGAAACAAACATCATATTTTTTGGCTTATTATTCCTGATCTATCCATGAGTTAATATCACCAAAAATGTTTAAAATCTAAAATTATACAAATTTAAACTTCAGGAGCTGGAATGTTGCTGTAAGAAGAAAATTATACACTTCATCTCACATGATAAGCTGCAGTCACAATATAACCTCACTTTACTGCAGTAAATATAACCTATAGGTAAATATACATATATATACTATATGTACTTCCCTATATGTAGTTTATACTATATATGGTTTTTATACTAGTGGCGAGGCCTTGAATCAAATCTCTACATGATGATACTTTTTTTCCAAGAGTATGAAATATTAATATTGAACAGAAAAATTAGAAATTAAAATTGGGCAAAACAATGGTCAAAAAATAAAGCAGAAAACCAAATACATGAAAAATTTTAAAGAACATCAATGTATACAATAGTGAACCTTAAGACTATAAAGTACTTTTAAAATTCCTAATGTCTCCCAGATATAACAAATGTGCTAATAACAAATTCATAATTTATGTTTATAATAATCATAATTCAAGCAGTTGTATTAATGAGAGCTAGGTAATACCTAACCAGTATTCAAAATTCTATGGGAAATTAACCTCCACTACATTTGTATATCATGTATCAATTTAAGCAATATTATATAGATACTAATATTTTTATATTTATTATTTGGTGATTTTATATCATGTACCCCATCAAACTCAGTTATCAGAAAGTAGCTAATCTACAGATATCATCAGTAAATAAATAAAAATTGATTTGTAAAACACATAACTTTGTCAAAGAAGAATCAACAGCCCTCATCTATTTCTAGCTAAATAGTAAAGAAAATCTGATAAACTGAGTAGGTTGAAAACAAAACAAAACAAAAAATCAAAAGCAACAACAATCACAACCACAATAAGAATAACAACCCCTTCCCCCAAAAAAATCTCCAAATGCACAAAGTTCTACTCAGGACTGTCACGCTAAGAAGCTAAAAATAAAAATGTATGTATAGCATTGTTTTATGTAGATGATCAAAAGATCTGTTTAAGTTTGAAAATGGCCTCACAGCGATGCAGTAAGCATGCAATACACTATTAAAGCTGAATTTAGAATGTAATGATCCTGGCTCACCAACACCCAGCCAGAATAGAAATGTTTTAGATACTGTCATGGGCTAGAATAAATTATAACCAAATAACTGGCTCCCCTTGGATAAGAAATAATTATATAGATGACAGCTCAGGGTTTCAGATCAATGTAAGGATGCCAGTTGAGATTTATGGTTGCTATAGTAGTACATCAAGGCCTCTGTAACTGTGCTGGCTAGTTTTATGTCAACTGTACCTAAGTTACAATTATTTTTGAAGATGGATACTTTAATTGAGACAATTTAGCTAACAGATTACCCTGCAGGACTTTTTTTTTTTTTTAATTGATGATTGATTTGGAAAGGGTTAGCTCACTGAGCACAATACTGGCTTTGGGCTGGTAACATTGAGTTATGTAAAAAGTAGGCTGAGAAACAACTAGAAGCAGGCCAGGAAGCAGCAGTTTTCTATGGCTTCTGCATTAGCTTGTCTTGAGCTATATGTGATATGAAACCTTCTTCCTGAAGACTAGCTGTTACAGTACCGGAAGTTGCCATACAAGCTTCCAAAAAAGAGAAACAACAAATAGTGCTATCAATGTGACACCCACAGACCATAAAAACAATCACTATGAAAAGAAATCTCTAAAAGTACAATAGTGAAACTCATATTTATATATATATTAAGGGTAACAGAGAGCTATCTAATTGTCCTTTAAAGAAGGTCTACTCAATAAAAATGAAGTCATGCTTGGCACAGAACATAGCCAACTGCTTGGAAACAATTAGGACATGGCTCTCAGAAGAACCTACTATCACTACTTTATTAAAGAATTATAATTCCAACCTGCCTTCTAATTACTTATGCTTATATCCACAGATACATATAGCTGTAATTTTTTATCAAAGAGTCTTTTTGCAAAAAATGGAGACTATTATAGAAAACTACAAGTAGGCAAATGGAAAAAACAACTGACTGTGGTTTATAAAGGCCTATTGGGTTTACCTAAACCATTTGAGGCTAAAAATAATCTTTAAAGAGAAGAGAGAAAACCTGTAATGTCAGAGAGTAGAAAATCTATTATGTGATTGTGACTTTTGGAAATATTAGGAAAAGTTTACCTATGATATCTGCCTAATCAATATCTGGTAAGAGAAAATTTCATGGAGTCCATCAATTACAAACAATGGAGATACCAAAGTGATGTCAAAAATAGGAGAATTTGCCTTCTTCTGGTATGAGTTTTTTAATTGATCATTCAATACTATGTAGTCATATATATATATATATACACATATATATGTATATAGTAAATAGGCTTAACATGTTATATTTATGTATATATATATCTATAGTAAATATATGTGTGTTTATGTGTCTAAAAAGTCTAAAGTAAGAAAAACTATCAATTTAAGAGGAAGTGAGCCATGAAGAACATGAGAGTAGTTGAATGTAGGAAAAAGAAGGGGAAAATTATATAATTAGGTTTTAATTTAAAATTTTAAAAGTATAATATATAATTTACAAATAATAAGATTATGTTGAGGACATGTAGACTGATTTTTTTTTTCATTTTATCCCATACACAGTACATTGTTACAACCACTTAATATCAGTTACATTGTGATGGATAATTATAAGTATTCTAGGGTCTATTAAGAGTATACAGGATGACATGCACAGATTAAATGAAGCACCATATTATTTTACAAACAATTTGAACACCTGTGATTGCTGGCATTTATGGAAGTCCTGGGACAAAGCCCTGAGAATACTGAGGAAATACTGTAATGTCTACCCTAAACAGCCTCATGAGCTGTATATGTGAACACCAAGACATTTTTTTATTAAGATTTATGTGACATGTCTATTTCCATTATTTTTCACAAAATGTAAGAAAGTATATCCTGCCCAAATGTAATTATTATGTGCCTGTTATTTCAAAAAAATGCTATTATTGCTGAATAATGTAGGTTGTTTCCAATCAATTGGCAAATGACACCCACAAGAAGTAGCAGAATTAACAGAACAGAAAATTTTGCAATATATATATATAATTATATGTACATTTACATATATACATGCAATAACAATATAAAATGAGGTTATGAATAATATAAAAGGGAGTGAAAATGGGTATATGAGAGAGAATAGATATGTAATTATCATCTCAAAAATAAAAATTAGCATAGTTTACATATAAAATATATTAACAAGTAGACAAAAATTTCTAGAAATTATCCTCATCTCATGTCTGGCTCTGCTATTGGCACAATTTCTGAAGGCAATGGTACTCTACACAATCCAGTTGTGCATGACTTAATTAAATAAAATATTGGACACTCATCTTCATCATATCTTTAAGAGACAATGATTCTGAGTTTGTTGAACATGCCAATTAAAATTAAAGAGATATATTCTCAAAAAAGTATGCAAAGGGAAGTAGGTTTTATCTAGAAATACCACAGCAAAACTAGAAAATAAAAAGATTAAAAATAGTGGGAAAAAATTAAGTGGGGAGGGATTTCCAAGAGAAGTCAGTCAGTATCATATGATTTCATTTGTTTGGGGTTTACAAGTCAATGACACAAAAGGGACAAAGGATGAGATAAATTTTATTAGGCTGGTTTAATTCCTGATGCGATAGTGGCTTGAGGCCATACCTGAAATACACACTCTATTTTTGTTCCCTAGCTCAATCAAGAAGATTATGTTCTGTTCATTTGTTGCCTGCCCATCATAGTAAAGAAGATCAAAACCTCTTTTTCTCACTTCTCACTCTAGTACGTTAATTGTTGCCCTTGACTATTTGATAGTCATTAGTTACAAGGTGAAGATGCTACCTTGGACTTTGCAGATGTCTTTTTTATGTATAAATTTTTTTTATTATGAAAAAGTCTCATTTTTTAGCCATGTATCCCCTTGTTCAAGCTCCCTTCCCCTTTCCACTCCTTCCATCACTCTCTCATCTCCACATTTCTTTATCTTCTCCTCAAAAGATGTCTTAAGTACTGTTAATTATACTAAACTTTATTGTTTTTAGTTGGGTCCATGTCATTGATATTATGAACAGTACATGCAAATATATTTATCTTTGAGATTGGTCCTAGAATATTTGGATGTATAACCAGAAATTTTATGCCAGAAATTTTATGGCTATTTTCAGCTTTTATTTGGATGTAACTTTAACTGTGGAAGGAAATAAATGTGGACTTATGAGGAACATTTATTATTATTTCATAAATTTTTAAATAATTGTAGGATTTTTAAACTAGGTTTAAACATATATTTTTTTGTTTCAATAAATATCTTAAAAATCTGGAATGTGAAATTTTAATTCTGCTTCTACCAAGAACATCAAATTTGATGGTAGGATTAATCTTTTCTAATACAAAGTCATGGCATGTTTTTAAATTAGACTGTGGAACAATGAATATAGCATAATCTGGTGACAGGCTATCATCAGATCACTGAGGATTGGTAGGCATCAATATCCATTACTCTGATTGTGATACATAAACAAGCAGAGGTCATAATCATATCTCAAAAAAGTCTAAACTCATTTCAAAAATGACAGCCTTAGACACGGAATAAAGAAATATGTCAGAAAAGTACCACTACTTATTAGTATCTCTAAGAACAAAGAAACTATTCATATTATCAATGATATGGAACCAACCTAAATAATCAGAAATAGATAAGGTGCCTAGAAACGTCAGTAAGTGAAATAAAGAGCTTGGCACAATACTTGAGGACCTGCATTCAATCCCCAGCACTCATATAAAGGTGAAGTGTAATATCCTGTGGTTGTATTCCATGGTCTTGAAGATAATGACAAGAGAATTCCTAGTACTTTTTGATCACACCTTCTATTTATTTAAGTAAGCTCTAGTTTTAGTATAATCCAGAGACCAACTGAGAAAGATACTAGGTATTAACCTCTGATTTCTACACACAAACAGACTCATACATGCTCATGTAGAGCAAAATTCATACTTAGTTTTTATCATATGAGTATATATATATATGCAATAACAAAGGAAAAATCTGACAATTATATATAATAGAAATTTATTCAGACATAAAAAGGAAATACTTGCCTTTGCAAAAATAAAGATGAAACTTCAGGTCATTGCATTAAACAAAATATGTGGCTTATAAGGCAAATACTAATTTACAGTTTCCTCATATCTGGAACCTAGATTTGAATATGTGCAATTGTGTGTGTATATATATATATGGGGGGGTATATGAGTATGTGTCTGTGTGGATGTAGATCATAACTAGAAATATTATCACAACAAGAGAAGAAACCATCTTAAAGGGATGGAGGACAAAAGAGCAATGGAGTACATGTGATAAAAGGACCAAAGTATGGCTATAATGGATGAGGATAAAACCATCAAGACAAGAAGGAAGAAATGAAGTTGGGAAAGATAAGGATGAATATGAGCATATAAAAAGATGAAAAGAACATATAAAAGACCACAGTGGAATTTATAGTCCCTTAGGATATAATGGATTTAAAATCATTATAGATTTTCAGCTTCAGCACTCAACAAATTCATTCAAGAATAAATTCATAATTATCCATTCAAGATAATATCAGGAAAAATTAATCCAAACAAAATTCAATTTTCTGATATTATAGCATAGTGTAGTTGGAAGGAAAAGACAGAATAAAGAAAATAATTTGGAAAAAGGAACCAACAGGACAAATATTTTATATATAAACTAAACATCTATGTAACCAAATGTCCTTTAAAGTATGTCCAAATGTATTGCTATGGTGTAGTGTAAACAACTTTTGTCAAAATAAGCTTCATTCTCTGCCAAAATACTTTACTTTTCATATCCATGTGAATCTTATTTCCATCCTCTTCAAAATGGTGTCGTATTACATAAGCTGCCATTAGTTTTGAACCTCTGATCTTCCTGCCTCATTATCTTGAGTATCTGGAATTACTGGTGTGTTCCATTCTACCTGTTTTACCTCAGTCTCTATAATAACATATTAATAAAATTCACTTCAGATTTGTTGAATATCATTTGTTTCATGTCCAATGAAAGTCACTCAAACATCATTCAATAATAAAAAATGCCCTAGTCAGTAGTTTGCTCCCTTTCTATACTGCTTGTCAGGGAAGATGGACAGGTTGCCATTTTGTTTGCTAATTTGCCACAGGCAAGTATGGTGCCATCAAATGCCACAAAGAAACACAAAGAGAAAGGGGATCAGACACACAGGAGGAGGCGAGAAAAGAGGCTATTCTTCCTCTCCTGAGAGCAACCTCTTACTGAATTTTGTCCACATTACATCTATCAAGAACCAAATTTGTTTTCTTGAAAACAAAATGCAAATAAAATCTGTGTTCTTAAGAATCAACAGAGATAGTTGAATAAAGTACTATTATTTGCATAGGAATTATTAAGAGTAGATAATGAGGCTTAAACAACACAAGTGGGGAAAGACAAGTACCCTGAAACCTTGACTATCCATAACATTGAACAGAAACAGTGTATTTTCAGGCACATCAACACTGTTTTCTCTTATTTATAGTAGCCAAAACACAGTTCACCAGTTATCAATATCTGTAATCTTAGATATGATAGGCTAAAGTATTTGTGGAATTTCTATTTATAAGATTCTTACTAAGGACTTATGAGTATTGCCCCATCTTTTTAAACTGGTAACATCAAGGATAGTTTTTCTCCAGGATAGCTGAGCACAATCATTTCCTTCATCACCTTTTCATGCCTCTTGGTAGAGCTTGATAAACACCATGGTGGCAAAATCTAAAATAAGCGCCCCACTGTATGTTCCCAAGAAAACTGACTTCTTTCATAGTTGTTTACTCAAGTTTGCTATCAGCTTTTTATGATAGCAGCACCATAGAGCAATTGATATTTTCTGTTTTGTCCAGTTTTCTCAGTGGTGTGGTGAGGCCTGGGTGAGTAATAAACAGTTATGACAGCTGTACTGACCACTTTTCCTTTCTAGAACAGCTTTTCCTATTCAAGCTGCTCAGCCAACAGGACTTAGGGCATCTTTGGAAATGAACTGAGACAGAAACATCCCCTAAGCTGCCAAGAACAGAGTTTAAATTGCATTTTATTTTCAAGCTAGATGGTTTGTACTTTGGGAAAAGAAGCAAGCAAACAAACAAACAAGCAAAAAAATAGGAAGAAGAAAAACCTAACTAAAAACTATCTCAACTTATAGACTCTTATAAACACAATTGCGCTTGAGTTATTCTCAATGGAAATTAAATATTTTCCACAGTAGTCATTTCTTTTTAAAGATTTATTTATTTATTATGCATACAGTTTACAGAAGAGGGCACCAGACCTCATCATAGATGGTTGTGAGCCACCATGTGGTTTTGCTGGGAATTGAACTCAGGTCCTCTGGAAGAACAGTCAGTGCTCTTAACCTCTGAGCCATCTCTCCAGCCCCTTTTTTTGATTTTTTATGAGACAGAACAGACCCATGTTGCTGAGGTAGCAGGGTCCCAGAGAATGTCTGCTGGAGACACAATCTGCCTATTTTGTTATTGCTGATCTCAGATGAATTATAGCTCTAAGCCTCATAATATTTCAGTCCCTGCCACTTCCAGAAATATTCTAAGGAAATATGAGAGACAACTATTATCATAATTGTGCAGAAAAGAATAAAAAAGTGATTTCTTTAGATATAGTACACTTCACTGTGCATTTTACTCATGTTTACACATCACTCTGTAAAGACTGTATGGATGTCAGGCTTCAGTCTGTCCAGACATGCTGCTAATGTGATATGAAAGACAGACTTATTTATGAACATTCAACTCTCAAGCTTTGTATCTTAAAAATATGTTTTTCCACCTATTTTCTGCACTTGCAGCATTATTTACTGCTCTAGATCACAACAACAATTCTCCTTCTGAGCTTTTACAGCAGATTTTTCTCATATGTTAGGTCCATTTTTCCTAGAATCTCAATTACTGGTGCAGTTTACCTCACACTCTGCTTATTTACATGACTAATGAGTTTTATTATGTTCTGAATATGTATCATCCAGTTACATTTTGTAGGCTACAGATTTTCATTCATGAGACAGTTAAAATTATACCTGCTTTCTAAAACAACTCGGGTTACAGCTAAGTACTAATGTAAAATCACCTAATAGGCATACTTCCCACTAACTAATATTAAAAGCATGGGTATCATTTTAAGGTACTTGCTTCTCATAATTGAAAAACAAAAAAACAGTAGTCTATGGACAAGGTTGTCCTACTATGTATGTAAAAATGCTGATGAGAGACTGACTTTGGTAAAAAGCAGTCAATGAGGGAGGCCTGTGGAAACCTTGGGACTTCTCTTTTAGTTAAGACTCATAAGCATCATGATAACTGAGGGTGCAGAGGAATCCCCTCTCTCCCACTCATAAGCTCTAGGGAACTGGTTCACAGACAAATGAGTATAAGGGCTGCACATTACCTGTTTATTCCACATGCCAGTGAGCTTGGGTTGAAGGTTAACTCCACTGACTAAACATCAGATAGATAGCAGACGAATGTTTGTGGTGGACTGCTCTTGTTGGAACTAAACCTGGCTTGGAAAGAAATATCAAACTGTTCTATTTTCTATTGTGCAAGTTGCTATTCTATTATATAAAGAAATTTGTAATTTCCGTTTGGGGCTAAACTACCTCAGAAAGCTGGTGTCAAATTTTGAGGCATGCCAATAAGAATAGAAAGAAGCTAGGAAAACTTCACAATAACCTTTTACTCAAAATTTTCAGATGAAGCTTGTTTCTTGAGTCAATCAACTCCAAGATAAGATTTTATTTTACTTGTGCTCTGGAATACTGATCTACAGTTTTGTGCAATTACAGACAGTAATTTACTTTAGGAAAGCAAGAATTTATGCAATCTTCATTATAAATGGAGAAAATTTGTATGCTATTTTTATTTTGTGTATTTTAAAATAATTAATTAAGTATCATGATCAGCTTTATAAATGCTTATGGAGCAATATTGCTTAACAACCAACTAGAAGAAATAATCAATAGAGCTGGGTTGCTTTTTAAAAAGTTCTCAGTTCTCATTCTGTTTGAATATAGATTTTGCCAACACTGATTTAAAAAGAAGTAGTGAATCTTTAAGAATTAGTCACTTATGAAAATAAGGGAATATATATATTTTTTCATTTATAGAGTTGATAAACTTACATGTGTGTTAAAAATACACATACACAAACAAAAACAAATACAAAAAAAAAACAAGCCATTCTTTTGCTTTCAGGGTGGATTAAACAAGTGAGTTAGACCTGGTGGCACAGATCTATAAGCCCACTTGTAAGGGAAGCTGAGTTAAATAAGATGTCTTCATCTCAAGTTCTTCCTGCACTACAGCCTGAATTCAAATCCAATTTGGACATGTCTCACAGTAAGTATACCTAACTATAAAAGAAGAGTGGATATTTCCTCAGTCATAGAACTAAATAAATAAATTAAAATGAGAAAAAAATCAAAAATAAATTTACACAAAATCAACCAACCAACAAACCAAATAAACAAAACTAAGGAAACAAAGAAAAAGGTCCTCATTTTCAAAGAGCAAGCCCAGAAAACTCCAAGTCTCAGGAATGATTAAAAACGAAAGATGAACATTAAAAAATTTTAATATAATAGTTTGAAAAAAAAAAGCAGATTGCTATTCAATTTTAGATAACAGTGAATTTTTCCCAAAGTAATTTTAAACTTTTAAAATTTTCATTCAAATTTGTCAAACTTGTTTCTAATTAAGTTCCAAGGAAAAGTAAAGGCAGTTTTCTCAGTCTGCTTCAAATCAAATGTGCTCAGTGTGAAAGATAATACAAGATCTGTTGTCTTTGATGTTTGCAGATTGGTCACATGGTAAGGAAACCAAAGCACAGATCAAAGACCAGACTCCTACATGACAGAGACAATAGCTTGTAGATCATTTTGATAATAACAGCCATAGCTGCCTTTGGTTCTCTTGACTAAAGGAGGGACCTAGAATAACTTACTTATCAACTTCACTAATTCCCAACTGCTATAGGCTCCTTCTTGCCTACTGATATAGTGTGTGTGTGTGTGTGTGTGTGTGTGTGTGTGTGTGTGTGTGTGTATGTGTGTCTCTCTGTGTCTGTCCATTATATGACTTACCTTATTTAAGATCATTTCATACTATTACTTTTCCTGTTTTTCTTGATGCTCTCATATTTTTCTATTTCTTGAAAAGAAAAAATGGTCATTTTTTCTTATATTAATAGGATCACTTAGTTCTGTTATGAACTTATGATCAGAAGTTATGCATTGCTTGTAATTCCTTAAGTTATGTAATTTTACATGTAACTTAGTAACATTCTATGATAAAATAGATTTTATACATAATTACTTTGACAAAAGTAGGTAGTATGTAAGAAAATAGATTTCTTTAGGTAATTTTCTCATAGGAAAGCTAGACTATATTAACTGAATCAAACCAACACCCCAGGCTTTGACCTTTGTTTTGTTCAGAACAATAAGTATTAGAAAGATAAGAAGAAAGGGAAATGAAATCAACATTTACTCACAATATGCAATGTTTCACTTCCTGAGATTTTATCTCATTCACTGATAACTAAGGACTATGATGAAAAATAGTATTGGTCCTTTATTGTGTTATCTGAAGTTAGAAAATATGGTTAAATATATCAAACAAGTGTGTGAATGATGCCTCCCACATATTTGGAGATGAGACTCCTCTGACAGTGGGTCCCAGTGGAAAAATATCAGGGGGTTAGGACATAGCCATAAGAGGTACTGGGCCACAGCTTCCTCTTGCCAGTCTCTGCTTCCTGGTCATATGGCCCAGGAGCATCATCTCTACCACCTGTTTCTACCACAGTACACATAGGGACAGATTGAACAACCTTAGGCTGAATCTTCTGCAGAATGTCCACAGGCATCCATCTTCAAAGTTGAGTATCTCAAATATTTTCCATCTCACAGTGATGGCATCTGAGAAATGTAGCAGTTCTATACATTTCAAAGTTATGTAGTACTAAAGTAAATCACTTGACTTTATGTTTTATTTCAAAAGTGTATTTTTTTCTTTTCACAATGATAAGTAAGTGAATTTAAAATAAGCATCGTTTTTATTTTGGCATATCATAAACAAGCTGTAAAACCATGATTGGAAAGCTTGGTTGTGCCATGATCACTTCCACTTCTGAATCCAAACTGTTAACATTTTCTGCCTACTGAACATTCAAGGCGCCAAGGCAAAGTCTGAGTCCAGCAAACTCAAGAGCTTAGAGAATAATTTAATAAATATGGCACTGATAATAGTGAAGTGATGTTTATTTTATTATGTTCCTAGTGTCTTGTAAAAGATACTCAGAATCTGAGGGTCCAACACCTTTCCTTGAATGTGGAAAGAGTCAAATAAATCATGTTATCATACTCCCTACATTCAAGCTTCAATCCATTTGCAGCTTGGGATCTTCCTTTCTAATAGAGCCAGAAGGATTAGATATAGATGTGCCTAAGGAGGACACATACATCTCACTGGGAGGAGAAAATAGAAAGGATTTTCAATGTGGACTCAGGGCAAAAGAAACTGGAATTTAACAATCAGATGGGGAAGAGGGAGATAGGGTAGAGGGAGAAAATGTGGGATGTGATAGCTTGAATTAAAGGGAATTTTGGCTTCATGTGAAACTTTACTGCAGTGAAAGTTTCCTATAGTATATAAACACAATCTTAATGAATTCTCTAAAAAAGAGATGAGAATTATGAATTAATATTGAGAATTTCAATTCAATTCCATTGATCCACAACTTTGCTTTAATGCAGGACCAAACTGTGTGGTTTTTTGTTTGCTTGTTGTTTTGTTTTAATTGTAGTCCTATAGTATAGCTTAAAGTAAGGAATACTCGAAATTCTATTATTGAACAGGATATTTTGATTTTTTGCACTCCAAGATTTCTTGTTTTTCCATATGAAGTTGAGTATTGTTTCAAAGTCTGTGAATAATTTTGTTGGGATTTTTATGGGGACTGCATTGAATCTGTAGATTGGATATAAACATGTACAGCCACTCTGAATATCAATCCAGCAAAGCCACTTTTGGGCAAATACCCAAAAGAATGTACATTCTTACCTCAAGGACATTAGCTCAACTACATTCACAGAAGCATTATTCGTAATAGCCAGAACCTAAAAAAAAAAGCCTAGATGCCCCTCAACTGAAAAATATATTTAAAAAATTGTGGAATATTTACACAATGGACTACTACTCAGCAGGGAAAAATAAGACATACTGAAATTTGTAGGCAAATGAATGAATCTGGAGAGTATCATTCTGAGTGAGGTAACACAGACCCAGAATGGTAGACATGGTATTTACTCACTCATAAGTGGATTTTAGACATAAAGCATAGAATAAACCGGGTTAGGGGTAGGGTTAACCCCAAGAAGTTAGATAACAAGAAGAACTTAAAAACAGCATCCATGAGTCCCCCTGGGAAGGAGAAATAGAGAAGATCTCCTCAGTAAATTGGAATCATATGGTGGAGTGAGCAAGGGGAGATCAGAAGAGCTCATGATAGAAGGAGATGGTTGATTTGGAGGAGCAACAGACAGGGGGAACAAAGAAATAGATATTTATAGGTAGAGTCGTTGTGGGCTTAGAAAGAAATATAATGCCAGGAAAACATTCAAGGACTCCAAGCAATAGTGGTGATGGTGCCTAAACAGGACTTCTCCTATAATCAAATGAGTGACCACTCTAATTGTCATTGGCAGCTCCCTGACTCTGAAATGACAGCTGAGTAACCTTCATGGAAAGGAAGTAAATGCTCCAAATGTAGATGATAGTCAAACAGCATGGACAGTTTGAGGAGCCTTTTGCAGTAGGACCAGAGTTTATTTCTGGTACATGAACTGGCTTCTCAGAGCCCATTCCCTAAAGAGAAACACCTTACTCAGCCTTGAAACTGGGGGTATAAACTCATACTTACCTCACCTGGATATGCTAGACCAAACTGACTCACCTGTCAATTCCTTGCCCTCCTTGGGCAATGGATGGTGGGATGGGGAAGGGAAATGCTGAGTGAAGATTGGGTGAAGGGAAGGGAGGAGGATCAGTTGTGAGTATGAGAAAAAATTAAATAACAGGATAAAATTTAAAAATAATGATAAAATGATTCCTAATCATATTGATTTCTACTTATTGGAGAAGATTTGTTTGTAGCAGATGAGATCAAATATAGAAACCCACAGCCAGATATTATGCAGAGAGAGAAAACTCTGTAACAATTAGCTCTAAATGTGGTATTTTTTTATCAACTCCCTTCCCTCAGAGCTTAGGAAACCCTGCAAAAAGCAGGAGTAAAGTGTCTTAGAGCCAATGGGAATAGATGATACTATGAGAACAAGACCCTCTTAATCAACCAAGAAAAGCTCATATGAAATCACAGCTATGAAAGAAGCAAGCATAATTCCAGTACCAGTATGCATCATGTCTTTTGTGTATATATTATAGCTTTCAGTTTAGTATTTTTATGGCACTCTTGAGAATGTGAGTGATTGGGTCTTTGATTCTTGTACATTCCCTTGTGTCTCATTTTGCGGTTTGTTTTGTACAACTTTGATGTTATGGTTGTGTTTTATCATATTTTATTTTTCTGTGTTTATTTGTGTCTTAGAAGCCTGTTATTTTATTCTACCAAGAGACAGAAAGAAAGTGTGGATGGGAGAGGAGTAACTGAAGAAGCAAATAAATGAGAAAATACAATGTGCATCTATTGTCTGAGAAAATAATCTACTTTTATTAAAAATGGAAAAAAGGAGGTATAATAGAATCACATACCTACTATGTATATTTGCTGGCAGATGGAAGGCAAGGTGGATATAAGTCATTGATAATTCACAAAAGAATAAAAACTATATTCTGGTTAATTGTTTATAAACTTTAATCCAGAGTCATCAAGAAAAATTGTCGATTGTAAAAATTTCTCTAACAGGCTGGACTGTAGTAAAGCTTGGAAAATATTTTCTTGATAAATAATTGATGGCGGAGGGATCAGTCAAGTATTGAAGGTCCAAACCTTGGGCAGCTGGTGATGAATTTTATAATAAAGAAGCTGATGAAGCAGTAGCATGTCAGGAAGCAGTGATCCTCTATTTCACTCTTTAGTTCCAAGGACATGCTTCCTTTTCCCTGAGACATAAACATTGCTACTATCTGCTTCAAAAAAGTTTTGTTTATTCAAAAGAAAATGGTTCTTTCTAGAATCTTGTAATTTCAGCTTCTTTAAAACCTCAGCCCAGAGCTTAGCGTGAATATCTGTATCTGCTTCCATCAGTTGCTGAGTGAAAGTAATATAATAGCAATTAGGATGGTCGTCCATTTGATTACAGGGAAAGCCTGTTAATGCACCCTCACCACTGTTGCTAGGAGTCTTAGGTGCTTGTCATTCATCCTTCTGGATTTTTGGAAGTTTCCCTTGCATTTGATTTCTTCCTAGCCTCAAAATGCTTTCCTCTCCCTTTTAATCCCTCTGCAAATTCTACCATCCTATTCCATCATCTTCTCTTCCTAGGTTTTCTTAACCGCCATCTGCTTCCCACTTACTAGGAGATATTATCTATTTCACATGCACAGGACATGCATGAATTTCTCTCTTAGAATCCTACTTTTTACCTTGCTTCTCTGGGGTTGTGGATTGCAGCCTTGTTATTCTCTGTTTTTTTTTTTGTCTAATATCAGCTTATGAATGAGAACATACCATGTTCGTTTTTCTGTGTCTGAGTTATTTCAGTCAGAATGATTTATTCTAGTTACATCTATTTGTCTGCAAATTTCAACATGTCTCTTTGTTTTTTGCATAGTAATCCATTATGTAAATGTACCCTTTTATTCATTTTTTGATTGTGAGGCATGTGGTGATATGTTATATATTTAATAAAACCTGGAATATCAAGAGATCAACACACAGTCAAAACTAGGCAGACATAGATCAGGGAGTTCTGGATATTTGAGTACAAAGTCAAACAGCTGGGCTTCAATGACAGTGTTAACTCACATAGATCAGTGAGCTCTGCACCTTTGAATACAAGGCCAAATAGCTGTGCTTCAAAGGCACACACCTTTAATCCCAGCACAAGAAAAACCAGGAGTGATGACCTACTCCTTTAATCTCATAACTCCAGAGACAGATCTTTCTGTGTTTCTGTGAGTTCAAGGCTAACTAGCAAACAGAGTAGTTTATGCCGTTAATCCTAACCTGAATGAGATACAGCTGGGGGAAAAAAAGTATTTAAGGCAGGCATAGGAAAACAGCAGCAATTAGAAACAACCAGGAAGGAGGCTGAAGAAATTGGAAGATAGCTGGGTGAAATTTGACTGTGGTGTCTCCTCTCTCTGATATTTCAGCCTTTCCCTGATATCTGGCTCTGAATATCTTTCATTGCAACCAGAATTTGTGCAACAGAGGCATATAGGTTGTTTCTAGGTTTTATAACATAGTTGAGCAAATGTCCTTGTGGTATAAATGTGAATACTTTGGGTATACGCCCAAGAGTAGCTTTGCTGGATCATGAGGTAGATTGATTCCCATTTTTTTTTCAAAAAACTGTCATATTGATTTTCAAAGTGATTGTACACGTTACACTTTCACCAGCATTGAGAAGTGTTTCCTTTATTTCACATTCCCTTCAGCATATGCTTTCATCAGTGTTTTTGATCTTAGCCATTCTGAAAGGTGTAGGATGATATCTCAGATTTGTTTTGAATTCCATGTCCCTGATGTCTAAGAGAAGTTGATAACTTCTTATGTGTTTTTTGGAAATTTGAGATTCTACTGTTGGGACTTCTATGTTTACAATTGCAATCTACTTTTAATTGAATTACTTGGTTTTTTGACATCTAGTTTCTTGCATGTTTTTTTTTTTTAATAGTTTAGAGATCAGTACTCTGTCAGATGTAGGGTTGGTGAAGATCTTTTTTCCATTCTGTAGGCAGTTGTTTTGTCTTATTGACCATGAAGCTTTACCAAAGCCTCTCAGTTTCAGGAGTTAATTGTTGCTTGCAGTGTCTTTGTTACTGGTATTATATTTAGAAAGTATTCTCTTGTGCCAATGCAATAAAGGTTATTTCTGAATTTCTCTTCTATTATGTACAGTGTAACTAGACTTATACTGAGATCTTTGATCCAATTGGAATTGAGTTTTTTTTTCAGAGTAATAGATATGGATCTATTTGCATTTTCTACATACAGCTATCAAGTTCTAAGTATACAATTTTTAATGCATCTTATATTAGACTTTCAGGCCAATAGCAAGAGTGGAAATAGCATCTGATTCTAGACAATATGCCCAGGTTTGGATTTATTACAAGCAATTCTAAGTGGTTAAAGCATTAAAATGTAAAAGACATTAACAGTTTTAACATAGTTTAAAATTTCACTGTCTTTCCTGAGAATCAAGTAAATAACTTATTATGTCTTTATTATGTCTTAGTCCTGTATAATCAGAAAACATGTTTAACTCATCTAACTTACTATAGAACTGAGAAAATATCCACATTCCAAATGTGAGAAATGGAGGCATAAAAAGAACAATTGGACAATGGAAAATGAAATTCCAGCATAGAAAAGTTCAAATTCTGCAGTTTAGTTTTCAGTGTTTAGACCTATGATGAGGTCTTTGGGCATTCAAAATTTTTGACTGCACTCATCTCTGCCGCTTGTAACACACATAATCTCTCTTTTAAGTTAAATCTACTTTATATTTTCGTATTTATTGGTGTACTGCTCTTGTTCCTGTCATTTCCAATAGGTTGGTAACTCATTACATTTTATTTTAGACTTCACTTTTACATTTTAATGCTTTAACCACTTAGAATTGCTTGTAATAATTCCAAACCTGGGCATATTGTCTAGAATCAGATACTATTTCATTCTATGGAACAAAAGTCTATAAGGTTTCCACTCTTGCAACTATTCTGCCTACAAAACAAATTGTGGGACGATTCCAAGTTCTGCCACAAGCTTGAAAAATACTCTATCTTCCATTGACTACAGGTGTATCTGCTTCTGACCTTGGAGAAACACTTTTCTATTTCATTTTTAAGAAATCAAACTTTATTTATTTGAACAACCTTTCATTTCAGAATAAAATTTCAGAAATATCACAAGCATTTAAGTTGGGTTAGGTAAATATTTCAGCTGTAACATCATACCTGTCTCAATTTTCGACCATTTTCCTCATTGAGTTGGATTAATTTTCTATGGTGTGAACAGTGTGTTTTCTGAATACAAGTTTTCTTAGTGAGTATTGTCTGTAGAGTAGAAGTCAATCTTTGAAATTGCTTATCTGTGGGACCTCCCTTTTTCTTAGGCATTTTGCTTTAAGTGTTATTATTTATATTTTGTTATGAATAAAGTCATATATTTTGTTCATGAAGAGACAGTGACTAGAAGGAGCTGCAGGGACAACCACTTTTCTTGATAAATGTTTTTAGGAATAGAGACACCCTTCAGTGGCATTCTCAGTTCAAGATTTCTCCTTTTATATGTTATTTTCATAAGTTAGAAGCTATGAGTGGGTGGGGTCTTATCCTCTGGGCAAATTTTCTATATCTCATGAAGTAAAAAAAGAATTTCTCTTTAACAATTAATCCCATAATTGATAGTCTGAGGAAGCCTATAGATCTTTGTTAGATCACACTAGGCCAACAACCCAAAGATTTCATCTATCTAATTTTGTCATTGAGTAGGGATATTGACTGGATGTTGAGGTATCTTTCTGGAGTTTGAGCATTTCTACATGAGCTGATTGAAAGAAATCTGGTAGTAACCTTCATCCAACTCCTGATGGACAGGTTTCTGTGACTGTATCTTGGCAATATCTGCTCTTTTTCACCTGTCAAATTTGGAATAGTACTCTCTTTTTTATATGCAACATTTTATTTAACTATGTAAGAGATATATTCTAACCTCTTTATCTCAACTTCAAAAATACAAGGCTCCAGAAGCAAGGTTAGTGGGAGTTTTACTATTTAGTTATAGGATTTTCTTTCAATTTCAGCCATTAAGGACCTTTTTTTCTATCTTATTCTTGGCCTTGATAACTTCAGAGATTTTGGTTACCAATGCAAACCATTCATACAAGACAGATTACTACATTGTGAGTTACTTTCTGGGCCACCAGAGTATTCTCTGTCCAAATAAAATGTCAGTGTGTTAATAGAAACAACACTACTGGTAATCCAGAGACTTCAGAAGAATTGAAGATATTCTTCCATCTCTCTATGAGAGGAACTCTCAGATGTGATGTCATTGGAAAGTGAAGAAAACTAAAACTGTTCCAGTTGAATAAATCTAAAATCACAATATTTTTTGACCATTAAATGTGGCAAATTAAAGATTTTTTTGATATTTTAAACATTACATAAATGAAATATAACACAATAATTTAGGATACAAGATTTATTATGATTTTTATCACCACAAAGTATTTGATAGACAATGGCATCTGATACCACTTGCACTAACTAGCATCTATCAGAAATACAAAGCCAACAGCAAGAGAATCCCACGATGCAACCTCAGCCCCCAGCCTTCTGCTGCAGGGCTGGTTATTACCTTGCAAAGACATTGATTTACATCTACATGCAAAGGCTGAAGAATCTGCCACCCAATGCTCTTGAGCTACAGGAACATAAAAATCATATATTGATTTGTATATGAGAACCTTTGCCTTTTCATTTCTTCTGAAGAACCCTGTATATGGAACAGTCCTCTCATACTCACAGAGGCTACTTCAAATGTTCGTTAAATTACACAATTATATTTCCTATTCAAAAGGCTCACAGAAACAGCAAGAGGTATGTTTTATAAAATTTGTAGGCACTAATCAATATAGTTTCTTTGGAAAAGAAATAAGACATTATCCTTATATGTCTTATAAGATGATTATGCAACTAGGCATTTTGTGGAAGTATTACAGTTTAAAAATTTATATTTTGGTATAAAGTCTATTATATTATGCTAGGATAACATTTTATTCATGTAAACACAAAGCAAAATAAGACAGATAAATTATAAAAACTCACTGTGTTTTTTAGGTTATTTTCCATTTGCCAACAACACCTCTTCCTGCTGCCCCTAGAAATCTCTAGGTTATGAATGACGCTGCATAGTGTATCAGATAGTAGAAATAGAAAAGAATTGAGAAAGAGAGACAGAGACAAAGAGACAGAGAAAGACAGAGGAGGAGAGGAGCAGGAAGAAGTAGAAGAAGAAGGAAAAGAAGAAGAAGATAGAGAGAGATAAGAGGGACAGAGGCAGATAGACACACAAAAACACCCACTAACCTACTTCCCCCCATACACACAGAGGCCACATATAGAGATTATAGGACAATGTGTGTTACTATGTTTTCTTTATCCACCAAATGTGTCTCTAGAATCAAACCCAGTCTTTTAGGCATTGCAGTGTCTTTATAACAGAAACATCTTGCCATTTCAGGATGTCTTTGTTGTAAAGTTTTCAGGGAAAGGAAATGCTTTTTTTTTTTTTTTTTTTTTTTTTTTTTTTTTTTTTTTTTTTTTTTTTTTTTTTTTTTTTTTTTTAAACAGGGGAAAAGCCTTTCTAATCAATGTGTAGCTATGTAATATGGGAAGGTGGTTGAAGCACATGTGGCTTATAATGTTACAAGGATAAATTTTCCCTTTAAGTAATGAAGTTATTAAATGTGTAACAGTGAGACAGGAAAATAGACTGCCTCTGACACTGAATTTTAGTGGGCTGTGTGAGCTCATATATACCTTCCTGCTTAGAAACTGCCTAGGTGTGAAAATGTTTTATGGAAACTATAATCCAAGGTTTTTTTTTTTCAGCTGCTTTTAATGGAGGAAGAAGTCCTGGAAGCTGTGGAGTGAGGAGGGAAGAGTAGAGACACACACAGGGATGTGTTAGGTACTCACTCTCCTTCTCTTTTATTTCTCTTATATGTAACAAAGCATGTAAATCAAGGGTTATACATCATCAATTCCTAAAAACTTTTCAAATTACCTGGCAATATTCCCACAGTCTTCCCCTACATTCCCCTTCCATTTCTGGAGAAAAAAAGTTAGTCACAGGTCATCAATTCTACATTCAAAGAACACCATCCCACCCAGCAGGTTGGGCAAGAAACAGCTGGCCCCTGAGGTTAGCATACAATAAAGTCTGTGGTAGCAGACATTCAGTCTTAAGAAAGATATCTAAAAAAGTTATTTTTATTTTATAATAGTCTAATACAGTGTTTGCACATTATCTTTTATGCATTATATTTTCTAGGTTTAATTATAAGCATGTCTTTTCTATGACTATGTTTCTTTGATCTTCTATCAGCTATTTTAGGCATAAATATAGATTTTAAGCCTTTCTCTTTGTAACAAGATGCTGTTAAGTTTCTTGTAACCAATAAACCAGCAACTATTATCACTTATTTTTTTAAATCAATGTATTTTAAAATGCAACCAATGGAATAAATTAAACATTCTTTTTTATTTTTTTATTATGAATAAAGTCATATTTTTTGTCCATGTATATCCTTGCTCAAGCTCCCTTCCCTCTCCCACCTCTTCTAGTCACTCTCTCTTCTCCACATTTCTTTACCTCCTCCCCAGCAAGGGCAGGAGATCTCAAGGTCGTAATATGGCTTAGTTCAGCATCTCCTCCTGGCAGATCCGCTTTCCTCACCCCAACATCAAGACTGGGTCAGATGTTCCTCTGGAGGGAGTAGGATCCAAGATGCTGGTCCAAGGTCTTTCAGATTTCAATCTGTTCAATATTTCTGGTTTGCATTTTGGACATGATTTGCTTTTTGCTTTTTTGTTTAGAGACCATTAATGAGTGAGTATATCCCCTATTTATCTTTCTGGGTGTGTGATATCCTCCTAGTTCAGGAGGACATTCTCCAAATCCAAATTAAGAATTTGTTGTAAAAAATTTTTTCCGACCCATTTTGGGTGTAGGAGGTTTGCGATCTGGCGTTTGTAACTTGACCTGCAGCGGCAGCCTGGAACTCGGTCCGAGGCGGGGGTTTGGAACTTGGTCTGTGCCCGCGGCTTTTGTCCTCTAAAAAAAATAAAATTATGCACTTATATATTTTAACACTGTTTGCCCTATATCTTATGTCTATTATTAGCTAGTTTTTTTTTAATTTTAATTTAACTTATTTTTATTAATTTGACCGCCACGTGGCTCTCAGCCTGTGGCTGGCTGGTACCTCTACATGTCTGTTTTTCATGAGGGTCTGATGTAGAGTGAGTTAACTCTACCCTCTTTTTTTATTTGGCTGCCTTTGATTCTCCACCCACTTCTACGGTGTCTTATATGGGTTTAAACAGTTATTTATTTACATCATATAAAAAACATTCTACCACAAGAATTCTTAAGTATTTTGGCATAAAATTATTTTATGGCAGTTGGGGTAGTCATAAAGCTATGCTGAGAGGGAATGAAATAAGCATAGGAATTTTGGTCTATTCTCATAGTATTTCCCACTAATTTTATTTTTCAGACATTTTCAGACATGCTCCATTTCCCATGAACATCCTCTTATTTTTTTCCTTTGAGTAGAATGCTGTAAAAAAAAAAAAAAAAAAAAAAAAAAAAAAAAAAAAAAAAAAAAAAAAAAAAAAAAAAAAAAAAAAAAAAAAAAAAAAAAAAAAAAAAAAAAAAAAAAAAAAAAAAAAAAAAAAAAAAAAAAAAAACCAATAGCAACAGCAACAAGGTCAAGGAAGGATACTTTGAACTAGGGACTCACAGGACATACAACAAAATCTCCTTGCAGGATTGTTGTCATACAGCAAGGATCTCATTAGGACTCTGGTATTAGATGAGCCATTTGTTCAACAGTTCTGAGCTGATACCCACAGATCCATGGCTTCAGCCAACTACTAGAAGAAATTGTACAATGAAGATAGGGTGTTTCTTCCTATTTGCTTTCATGCTATAGTGTCAGTTACTGTTTCAGATGGCTCAACATTAACATCTACTTTTCTTACCCAGTCATACTCTATTAGCAATCTTGTTATGATACAGTTTGGTCCACATATCTGATATCCTGTGGTGGAATGTTCTATATGCTGTAAATAAAGGACTGTTTTGGACTATGTAGAGCACCGTAGAAGTGGGTGGGGAATCAGAGCACAAGCAGGTAGGAAGTAGGGTGGAGTTAAGCCAGTCTCCATCTGACCCTGAAGAAGACAGACATGTAAGAGACAGGTGAGCCATGGGCTGTGGGCCACGTGGTGGGAAGATTAATGGAAATGGGTTGAAATAAGATGAAGGAGCTAGCTAGTAATGTGCTTAAGATATGGGCCAAACAGTTTAAAGGATATAAGCATGTGATTCATTTCTTTGGGGGAACAAAAGCCGCCGCGAACCAGGTTCCAACCGCCACCACGCACCAGGTCACAAACCTCCCTGACCCAAAATGGGCCGGGGGGGGGGGTAGGGGGGGGAAAACTTACTACAACATATCCTGAGTTATATTTTGAGATATTTATATATCTGTCTCACATAATTTTTCAGTTTGATATCTGGTTTTGGCTTTCTTATTTCTTGACATGGTTACTCTTGCTATTGGTATTTTATTTTATTTTATTTTTTTACAGTATTCTGCCCATAGGAAAAAAAGTAAGAGTTTGTTCCTAAAAATAAAAAAAAAATTTGAGAATGTCTGAAAAGATGAAACTAATGAGAAATAACATTATTAGTGTAAATACTAATGTTATAGTAATAGATAAAAGTTCTTATGTTTATTTACTTCCACTCATCATCACATATATATACATACATACATGTATATATATGCATGTATATTTTCTGTATCCCAAAGACACTGGATAAAGAAACTGAGCAGAGAAAATGGATTGACTAGCAGTTTGGTTGGAGAAGAAAGATGTTTAATATAATTCTAAGCACACCTGTGTTACCATTTTAACTTCTAGGAAACCATGCAATATAAAATAGAACATGCTAATTACTTGGCCCAGTAAAGATTTCTCCCTACATTCATATTTGTAATAAGTGTAGAGGTGAAACCTTGAAGACTTGTTCACTGGTAAGCATATCATGAGGCAAACAATAATAAATGTTCTTTGAATGTAAATTATAATGTTATATTCTCCATAAGTAATGGTGAGAGAGAAGAAAAACAAGCAGATGAAAATGTGTACAGCTGGTAGAGTTGGTCCTTTTAAACTACCATTGTGTCCAAGTTAGTGGTATTAATTTTTTCCATCAGCGTTTTTGTTTCCATCATCTGTGGAAGTCTTTAGCTAAATGAAGTCCTGTTTCTCTGTTATATGTACTTACTTTGGTAATAAAAAGTATTTTGATAGCTAAAAGAAAGTCTATCTAGATATTATTCTTCCTTTTCCTAGGCATTTATTAAATAGCCACAGTTAGATTTAACGAATTTTGGTTTTCATTGTATTATGTTCATGCTCTGGGATTCTGTACAGGCGAAAGAGGAATTTCTGTATTCATTGGAAATCATCTCCATTCAAAACATTCAACCTCTGATATTTAATTTTAATTGGTTTATCATAATCACTAACATAGGGCTTCAAGAAATATTACACTGCTTAAAATCAACCCTTCAATAAATGACATACTTCAGTTTTTAAGAAGTAGGAGGAAAAGTCCTTTAATTACATATGAAGAGATTTTAAGAAAGTGTCACTAACTGCCCTAAAAACAAATGGAGGCATCATGATTTGTCAGTGTTAGGTGTTTGTCCTAGCCCTGAAGCCACATCTAGCCAATGGTAATTAGCCTAACTGCACCCTGAGTCCTGATATCAAGTTTCATTTAAGAAAGATTTCATACCCTTGACCTTCCCACCTTCTCCTTTCTCTCTCTCTTCCTCCCCCCCCTCTCTTCAACCTGCCAAAAGCCATGCTCCTCAGCCCCCTCTCTCTTTTTTCCCTTTTATTTCTCTTCTCCTCCCTCCCTCCCCCCTCCCTCCCTCCCCCATCCCTCTGTCTCTTGAAGATTATGTAGAAGACCATGACCCATGTTCCCACTGGTTATAAAAAGCAAGAAAGGTAATTTTGTTGTATTATTGTATTGAGGATTAAGACTTACAGTTGAAAAAGAGAAATTTTAAGGCTTCTAGGAAAACTCTTAACTTCATATCCCCATAATAGTTATAGCCTATGCAGAACATCATCAACAGTAACTCATAATAATTGTGCAAAGGGTGGTAAAGTATATCTCTGCACTTTTAATAGCTTTTGGTGGAAGTACCACTTGAGAAGGACTCAGTTTTCTTTTAGGGACTTGCAACAGGGAATTAAACCATGCTTGAGTTAGTGTATGGAGAACACATTTTAGACTTTCTTCTCTTCTTATTGGAGAAAGTCACAGTGTTAGGAAGGCAGGTCTGGGAGGACTGAAAATGGAGTGTGATTGGGATTCAGGATGTAAAAACAACAAGTAATAAAGTAGTATGTGAAAAAGAAATCTTATTTTATTCTTTTAGATATCTCCCCCCCCACACACACATACACACACAAATTTGTGGATAAAAAATGGCTCAGCTATTCAGTTTTGGAATTTGATTCCCAAAAAAGAGCCTCTCATTTTGAGACCATCTCTGAATCAACCGCAAAGTATAAGAGATAGTTGGGTAAATAATTTTTAGCCAAGACAGTAAAGTATTTTTCTTATATTCAATACAGAATAAGTAAATATTTTTCTTTTTCACTAAATTTTGAAAGTTTACACATTTATTAGTTTCATGCCCCAAACACAGCCTCAGTATTTGTGCTATATTTTTTTGACTTGCTGTCTTGTCTCCTCTCCCACAAAGTTCTCAGTCAGATTCAGAATGTGATTTTGAAGAAAGCCAAGACTTTTTTCTATGTTCACAGTCAACTCCGACTGCAGGCTTTCACCAAAGAATTCATCACTTATGTGGAACTTTTAAAATATTGCCTTTCTTATATTCAAATCTTAATGCTAACTATAGAAAAACAAAACTTTCTCCTGAAAATGGCACACGTCAAGCCACCTCAACCTGCCCTAAGAATGTAAAAACACCTAGCCAGAAATCCAAAAGTCCTGTTACATCTAGTTTGACAGAACCAGAGATTTTCAACCAGTGCCCTACTGAGTGCCTTAAAAGTGATATGAATGAATGGGTTCCCCCTACCACCAAAGAAGTATTTCTTTCAGATATTCTTGGATTCAAAGTCATGTGTTTAAGGAAACGCCTTGCTGTTCATTATTCCCCTGACCAAAAAGAGTTACCAAAAAAGAAGCTGATAAAAGTTGCACATAAAACCAATATGTTTAATTAAAAGTTAACGAATATGTTTGTAGAAATAATTGCAACATCAGACGACACCTAAGCATAACTATAAATAATCAGACTAGAAATAGGAAAAGTACATTTGGGGTGTTTTTTCAGAAGTCAGATATTGTCTTCCTTTTTCAGAATACTGCCACTTTTAGTGCTTGAAACAAAAGTGCTTGGCCACCAAAATTATTTATAAAGTCATATGAATCCAATTCCCAGAAAGTTTTTAAAAAGGCATGTATAGTTTGAACAGTAAACAGAAAATTACACCCAGACTATACTAAATGCTGTTGAATCTTTCAAGGTTTCTTCTAGGCTTTGTTCCAGATTATTATGATTTAGATAACTGAGCACTTTATCTTATGTTGACTGTACTAAGCTACTGATTTATGTATTTAAAAGTATTTGTTAAAATATAGACATCTTGAAATAAAGCCTTTACAAACCAAAAAAAAAGGAATATTTCCTTTTTAGTTTTGTTCTCTCTCTCTCTCTCTTTGTGCGTGTGTGTGTGTGTGTGTGTGTGTGTGTGTGTGTGTGTGTGTGTGTGTGAGAGAGAGAGAGAGAGAGAGAGAGAGAGAGAACGAGAGAGTATGTGTGTGTATCAAAATGTGTATTCCTGAAGAAAGACTCATCCTAGAAGAGAATGTTATATGTGTGTTTAATCATGAAAGCTTTGGCTGTCATTAGATATCTAACCTACAACTATAACTGGGTATTCCACCTAGGACTATCTTCAACCTAAATAAGAAAAGTACAGCTTGAGATCTTTCTAAATATTGATGTGTTTTGAAGTAAATAAAACATAGTTCAACTTGATTGGTAATGCCATGTAACAATTATAAAAGTAAAATTACTGATTCTGATGTTCAACTTCTTAACAAAAGCACTATATTTCTACAGGAGATAAGACTGGACTTTGAAATAGTCATTCTTTTCCCAAATCTTAATTAACAGCATGACACAAATTATTACACAGCAGGCAATTATTTGGTAATGAGTTATAATTATAAGTAATTTTCCAAAGAGCCAATTAAATATTCATTAGAATATAAAAATTACTATTGATTCTATTAATTAGTTTAATTGAAACTCAGGAAGAGAATCTTTACATGCATCAGTGTTACTCAGTTACATCTTTAAAAGTCTCTAATTTTTTAAAAAAATAATAAAATAAATGAGTTGAATATATAGACACTTATCATCATCTTTTACCTATGGAGCAATGAATTATAATGTGTATCTATGTTTCAGTCAGAATGTAGTTGAAATTGTACATAAATGATGTGGCCAAAATAGATCAGTTGGGAGAGTGTTAGACTGAAGAAATTGTACAGAAAAAACACATGAATTTGGTTAGAAATTGTAGAATTAATTCAGAGTTATTTTCTGCAATGTTCAATATGAGACTTTTTTATATCCTCAAATTCAATGCCCATATGGTATCACTCTAGTTTTCTCAATACCATATCATAAGAAAGGTTTTACTTATATGTTAATTATAATTACTTCATTGGGCTCATTTTCATTATATTTCATTGCTTATCTTCTAAAAAATATAGTTCTACTCAGGCACTGAATTATGGGGGCTACTTTTTCTCCTCTATCCTACTTCCTTTGTATTCTTTTGATTTCACTAATTCTTTAAATTATACTATTTTTATAATACATTTTAATTAACCTAAAATTTATATAATATTAAATCAGTCATCTTAAGAGAAGCAGTTATATATGTGATCAGCAAAATGTTCAACGAATTCCCTATTTGTTCAATGCAAATATTTTATATACTACCCAAGGATTAAGCAATGGTTCTTCTCATGTTCCTCTTATTACCTACTTTCTGCATATATGAATTTTCCCTGTGTAGATTTACCTACTCTGAATCCTGCATATAAATAGTGTCAGCAATCAGTGTCATCTTGTGTTTGTCTTCTTTTACTTAGCACAGGTTTTGGAAGTTTTTTGTTTTGTTTTTTCTTAGAGCCTTGTAGCTAGAGGTCAGCATTTAATTTGTAAAGCATGGTTTCTTAATTCATTCATTGTCTATTGAGGGGCACTAAATAATTGCTGCTTCGTGACTTGTGAAAATAATCTTATTAATGGAGAGGGTCTTAGGGTACCCAGCAAGGCAATACTCATATTTTTCTATCTGTTTCAAACAGTGGGTTGTACAAGACAGAGAATAGTAGTAGAGGAAATATAATCTTATTAAAACTGAGAATAAAAGCATGAAATCCACTTTAAAGTATGGGTTCAGAATACAGCCAGACTTTCAACTCAAAAGCAGAGTAATTTCTTTTCAAGTGTCTGGGGAAGGAAATTGTGTTCTTGTACACTTTAAAAATTTATTATTCATATTAGTTTAAGAAAATGCTGATTAGTCAATAGCCAGGAAGAAAGTAGAGGTGAGTTGATGAGAATTCGAGATTTCTGGGAAGAGGTAAGGTAGAGCAGGAAACATCAACCAGAGACAAAGAAAGGGAGATAATAATGCTGCAAAGGCATTAAGCCATGTGGCTAAACATAGATATGACTATTGGTTAATTTAAGTGTTAAAGCTAAATAGTAATATGCTTGAGCAACCAGCCCAGCAGTTACTCCAATATTAAGCCTCCAAATCAATTATTTGGAAAGTGTCTGCTGAGTGTTGGAGAGTTTTTGGTAGGACAGAAGCTTGACACTACAAGGAGTTAGTTGAAAGAAATTAGGTGCTAGTGTTTGATCAGTTTTGACTGAAAAAATTTGAGCTATGTAAGTTTATTTTTAATTGTGTAAGTTCTGTCCCCAGATGTGTCTCATTTTAATTTTATGTATACCCAAACATTTATAGGCTTAAGATGACATGTAAGTATTTTTTTTTCTATGATGGATCACATTACAGACAGATTGGTCCGCACTATGATTGCACTGATACTCATTTAGTTCTCTTTTGGTGGGAAGTACCTGACAATATGTTACCTATAGTAGATGAGGTGTTGTATGTTTCCTATGCTTGCTTTCCCCCGTGCTGCTGTGAACACATGTACATGTATTGTTTGAGTAGCAATTGTCCTTTCTGTTAGAATTATACTTATGAAACTAATTAATATACCAGATTGTACTTGGTAATTGAAATAAATTGCATGAATTTTAGTTAATATTTAAAAATAACTCAGAGGCATATTTTAGGGAAAAGCTGAAATATCAGTAAGAGAAAACAGACCACAGTCAATTCTCACCTAGCCAATTTCTTAAACCCAACATTATAAATGCTGTTTTCTATAGGCCTCCAGCTGATTGGTCACTCCTATAGAGTACTTAAATGTCTACCTACCCTTGCTTTTAATATCTTCTCTGTTTATTAATCTTATCAGTTATTTTACTTCCAGGTTCAAATCTGAATCATAATCCGTGAGTTAGGATTAAAGGTGTGGTACTCCAATGTGTAGATGTGCCACACTTTGTTAATCCATTCCTCAATTGAGGGGCATCTAGGTTGCTTCTGGGTTCTTCTTATTACAAATAATGCTGCTATGAACATAGTTAAGCTAATGCTTTTGGGGTGTGAATGTGCATCTTTATGATATATGCCTAAGAGTGATATTGCTGTATCCTTGGGGAGATTGATTCCCAGTTTTCTGAGAAACTGCTATACTGCATTCCAAAGTGGCTGAACAAGTTTACACTCCCACCAATGATGGAGGAGTGTTCCCCTACTCAGCAATAAGAAAAAATAATATTCTAAAATTTGCAGGCAAATGGATGGATATGGAGAATCCTCATGAGCAAGGTATCACAATCCAAGAAAGAAAGCAGGGGATATACTCATTAGTGGACTTAAAAAAACAAAATAGAAAGAAAGAGATGTCATTATACACAAGAACTGAAGACTAGAACACAGCTAAATCACACAGTGCCTCACTTCTACATTGATGGACTCTGGCAGGGGTGTGGGTGAGGAAAGAATTGTTTTCTTTAAGAGTCTGGCCACAGGAAGTTTAATTATGTTCTAGTAAGTAAATGAGCAGCATGAATAGGTGGTTTTGTAAATAGAGAGATCATAACAGTAGACATGAATCTGAGAGGTCTGATAACTGAGATCGATGACGTGCAGGATGTAAAACCATCAAAAAATATATATGTATATATATAAAATAAAAAATAAAAAAGAGAAAAAAATAAAACAAATAACAAGACAAAGAGGAATTTTTGACAGAGAATGCACTGAGTCTATAAAAAGCTTTGCATATTATTGTCATTTTAATATTGAGTCTTTTGACCAAAAGTTGCCCTTCAATTTATTGATGTTCTTTCATTTCTTTCCACAGTGTTTCATGATCTTCAGCATACAAGTTCTTTGCTTCTATGGTTATATTTATTCCTTTCAATGCTACTGTAAATAGAACTATTTCTTAATTTCTTTTTGGACTATTTATTATTGTGAATCTTTATTACTATAAAATACAAATCATTTCTAAAAAATTTATAAAAGAAAAATTTGTTTTATAATATGATATGCAGTCTACATTCAAGGACTCTAGTTTCAAATAAATGTTATCTTTTGCTCTCCTCCCCCCACCAAAAAAAAAAAAAAAGGATTAAAGGTGTGAGCTACTACTGTTTTGCTTTTAGGCTTTGAACTCTCAGAAATACAAAAAGATCTTTGTCTTCAGACTGATAGGATTAAAGGCTCAAGTTACCACTTTGTCCTCTCTGTAATGAGATTAAAAGTTTTAGTTACCACTCTCTGACCCTCATGGTTTAATAGTTTGTTGATTCAGTTTTCTAATAGTCTGGACTGTCTATAAGATATATTAAAAATAAAATAAATCAGCACAGGAATATGCACCATTTCTTATTCTTATCAGAATGCAGAAGCTTCAAATTTCTCCAACTGTATACCATAATTGGCTATGATTATTTATACTCTTCTTATCTCCTTATTTCTCTTTTTAGAACCTGTGTAGATAAGTAGATCAGTGAACTTTTTTCCTTCTATGCTGAGAAATCTTGTATCAAAAACAAGTAAAAAGATATAGTGGTGTTCAGGCATTATTGTCTGAGGACTCTGAATAGAGTGTGTCCAGCCCCCTTTGAGAACCTCATGGCATGCTGACCTTCCTTCCTGTTTTGTTCTTGCATTCTTGGGGGCAGTTTGAACCATCTGATGTGGGACAATTTCACTAATCAAGAATTGCCTTAATCTTCAATTTATATCAGTGAAAGTTTATATAACCCCTTAATAAATATTAATCTTTTATATGATTGACTTCAAGTGAATAATTCTGTAATATCAGGCACCAATGTGGATTTTCAGAGTCCATGCTAAGCTGAGTCAGAGACCAGAGTGGGAGAGGCCAAGGCTTCTTATGTGGCCATGAGCTACCTGCCTCCATGGCTTTCCCATGGCTAAGCAAGGGTCTGTTGGCAAAAATAAATGGCTGATATTAATGTATCCTTTAATATGCTTTTGTAGTAAATTGTTCTGATTTTGAGAGAAATTGCCTTTTCTAAGGTTATTCTCAGAGAAAGCTGAACTTTGAGTCCTGAGCCTTGACTACCTTGAGTGACTGCTATGGTATCTCCTGGTGAAACTTTGTCATTATATCTAGATAAATACATAACATTGGCAGTTAATACTAATCCCAAAGAATTTAGGAAATTTTTACTGTTTTGAGTGAGAACTTCTTGCATGACTACATTTTTGAGGATTTTATGTTCTTAGTCTTATTACTTCTTGGCTAGATTATATATTTTATATCTCAAAAAAAAAAATAAACACCATCTGCAACCTCTCCAGCATAGGCTGTCATCAGTGTCTTTTCTCTTAGCCAATCTGACAGGTATAAGGTGGTATCTCAAAGTTGTTTTGATTTGCATTTCTCTGAAGGCTAAAGATGTCAAGCACTTTTTTGAGTGCCTTAAATCATTTGTAATTCTTCTGCTAAGAATTGCCTTTTTAGTTCTGAACCCCATTTTTTAATGAGGTTACACAAGGTTTTGGGCTCTAGTTTCTTGCGTTCTCTATATATGTTAGAGATCAGTCCTCTATCACATGTAGAATGACTGAAAATCATTTCCCATTCTGTAGGCTGTCATTTTTTTCTTATTGACTGTGTCCTTGGCTTTACAGAAGCTTCTCAGTTTCAGGAGGTCCCACTTACTGTTTTTAGTGTTTAGTTCTTTTAGTGTCTTTGCCACTAGTGTTATATTTAGGAAGTGGTTACCTGTGCCAATTCATTGGAGGGTATTTCACACTTACTTTTCTATCAGGTTCAGTGTGACTGGGTTTATGTTGAGGTTTTTGATCCACTTGAATTTGAGTTTGGTGCAGGGTGATAAGCTTGGATCTATTTGCAATTTTCTACACACTACCATCCACCTATGCCAACACCATTTGTTAAAGATACTATGTTTTTTACATTGAATATTTTGGGCCTCTTTGTCAAAGATCAGGTGTTCATAGGTTTTTAGGTTAATGACAGGATCTTCAATTCGATTCCATTGATCCACAACTCAGTTTTTATGGCTGTTTTTATTACTGTAGCTCAGCAGTATAACTTGAAGCTTGGGATAGGGATGGGTTCTGAAGTTCTTTTGTTGAGCAAAATTGTATTGGCAATCTTGGCTTTCCTCTTATTACAAATGAAATGGAGTATTGTTCTTTCAATGTCTGTAAAAAATTTTGTTGGGATTTTGATGGTAAGTGCATTGAATCTGTAGATTGCTTTTGGTAGAATTGCCATTTTTACTATGTTGATCCTACCTATCCATCAATATGGGAGATCTTTCCATTTTCTGATAACCTCTTCAATTTCTTTCTTCAGTGATTTAAAATTTTTGTCAAATAGGTCTGTTACTTCTTTGGTTATAGTTACTCCAAGGTATTTAATGCTATTTGCAGCTATTATAAAGGGTGATGTTTCCCTTATTTCTTTTTCAGCTCTTTTATCTTTAGTGTATAGGAGGGTTACTGATTTTTTTGGGCTAATCTTGTATCCTGCTACCTTGCTGAAGGTGTTTATCAGCTGTAGCAGTTCCTTGGAAGAATTTTGTGGATCACTTATGTATACAAACATATCATCTGCAAAATAGGTATAGTTTCACTTCTTTTCCATTTTGTATCCCCTTAATCTCCTTTCATTCTCTTATTACTTTAGCTAAAATTTTGAGAACTATATTGAACAGATAAGGGGAGAGAGGGCATCCTTGTCTAGTTCCTGATTTTAGTGGGATTGCTTTGAGTTTTTCTTCATTAAGTTTGATGTTATCTGTCGGCTTCTTGTAAATCGCCTTTATTGTATTTAGATGATTTCCCTGTACCCCTGATCTTTGCAGGACTTTTATCATAAAGAAGCTTTGGATTGTGTCAAAGGCTTTTTAGTGTCTAAGGATATGATCATGTGTTTTTTTTTCTTTCACTTTGTTTATGTGATGGATGACATTTATGGTTTTTCTCATGTTGACCCATCCCTGAATATCTGGGATGAAGCCTACTAGATCATGTTGGATGATATTTTTATATATTGTTGTATATGGTTTGCCAGAATTTTTTGAGACTTTTAGCATCAATATTTATGAGGGGAATTGGTCTGTAATTCTCCTTAGTTGCATCTATGAGTGGCTAGGGTATTAGGGTAATTGTGGCCTCATAAAAAGAGTTTGGCAATATTCTTTCAGCTTTACTGTGTGAAAGAGTTTGAGGAGTGTGGTGGGAATGTTCTCTGTATGATATACATAAAGTAACTGGTTTGGCCTATGCAGAGCACTGTAGAAGTGGGTGGAGAATCAGAGGACAGGCAGGTAGGAGAAGTTTGGAGTTAGTCAGTCTCCATCTGACCCGAAAAAGACAGACATGTAAAAAATACAGGTGAGCCACAGGCTGGGCCACATGGTGGATAGATTAATGGAAATTGGTTAAATTAAGATGAAAGAGCTAGCTAGTAATGTACTTGAGACATGGGCCAATAAGTATGAAATTAATATGTGTCTGATTAATTTCTTTGGGGAACCAAAGCTGCCGCAGACCTGGTACAAACTTCTGGGCCCAGAAGGGCCTCAGGAAAACTTTCTACAACAGATGGCTTCCCAACTTGGGCCAAACAGCCACATAAAGCCTGAGAAAGTTTAAAAAGCTTAAAGAGTGTTCTAGATCACTGAAACAGAGCCAAAAGTGGCTTTCTGAATTGCATATCTGTATTGATTTATGGTACAGAGACAGCACAGTGTTCAAGTGGGAATTTAAAAATGGTGAGTCTGTGGCACACAGTTTAAACTCATACGTTTCATGAAAGGCTTGGCATAAGTGTGATTGATTTAAGGTTTCTGCTTATACTGAACAGAAAGAAGACAGAGGCAAAAACAGTTTTTCTGGTAGCAGAATTTCCTGAGTCTGCTCTGTTCCCTGGCAGCTAGAGTGAGTAGGGGGGCTCCTCCGCCATATTGAAAAGCTACCAAAAGGGGCAAAGTCAGCAACTAAAGTGATACTGACATTTTAAAAGCTATTTGGGTTGGAAAATGATTGAGAATTCTCAAGAAAACAGATTTAGACTCACAAAACCTCTACACTGGGTACAATGTATGGAAAATATGCATAGGCTTCAGAGAGAGAAAAAAAAGGGTAAAGAAAGCCCTTTAAGAAAGAGAAATAGGAAATAAAGATAAAAAGGTCACTTGAAGATGGCAGATAAACAAAGAGTCTGGATTATGGTTATTGTGTTTTCTTTTAATTTTTTAACTTTCAATGAGCTAACTGCAGAAAGATGGTTGATTGCTATGGCTGCTAAGTTAAACAAATACATATACTTTAAAGATATCTTTACTTTGAAATCTGTTTATAAGAATATGTTGCTTGGGAAAAGAGTTTCTACTTTTGTCTCCACAGAAGATCAAAACCTGTGGATTGGTTCTAGGCAAATATGGTTTCATTTGCCAAGGCCACCTGAACATTCTCAGCTTCCAAGATGGCCAGTTGAGATGATCCAGCTTCAAGACCCCATGAAATCAACAACTTTCTTAGACAGCAGGAAGTAGTAAAGAAAGAAAGTTATGTCCAATTTCCCCAAAATATTGCTTATTAGTGTTTGTTTTCATTACAAATGGTTATTGGTCATTGTCAGTCTCTTTAAAAAAAAGAAAAGGGGGGAGGATATGATATAGGAATGATTAGAAAAGATAAGTGGATTTTGGTTTATTGATATAAACTTAAGGTCAATTTTGTTATGCTGTCTGTATTTTTTTACTCTTGATTAAGGTATGATGTTGATGTAACTCATTTAAAATTGTAATGTGCAACTGAGAAATGCAGATTAATAGTCATCTATTATAACCAAACTTGTAGTCATGTTAGTTAGGTTTTTGTTGGTATACAAAGATATAGGTCAATTAGACAGGTAGTCTTCAAACACTTCAAAGACATGCAGATTATGGCATTTAAAATATTTAAAGAGCTTAGACTTTTCTGGACAGTGAGATAGGTGTGCTCCTGGCAGCACCAATGTATTTCAGGAAAATGATGGACACAGAAGAAACTTCACATGGAATTTACTTTGTGGCAACAGTTAGCCACTGGATAAGAATCTGCTCTGGTATTGACTGCTTGATAATATGCTGTATAAACTGGACATGCAGGTTCCATAGGAAAATGACCTCTGAATGTTGGCAGAGCAAGCCAAGATGGTCCTTCAGGTTCCTGCTTTGCAGAAAAAATTGCCAGGCATTCTTCGGGACACAAGGAAAGCAACTGATGGACTGTGTCAGATTTCCTGCATCACTGAAAGGTATGCCAGAGACTTTGGGCCATATAGGCTGAAGATGGTGCCCCATCATTATAAAGGAACTTTGGGTGACTGTCCAGGCAGTCAGGTGTCATCTCTGTCATTTTCTAGACTTTGGAAGTTGCTTGTACTTCCTGTTTATTTAGAAAATATTATAACCTTCTGTGGTCTTTAATGTGGTTGAAGGTTTAATAATTATAGGTATAGTTCTTTTTAGTTTACTCACAAGGATAAAGTAGATAATAGAATATTTTCTTTATGTTTGTTAATTACAAATAGACTAGATATTGTAATTGTAATTTTTGTTTTTTTTTTCCTTCTTTGTTTTGTATTTATCAAAAAAACAGTAAAATGAATTTAAAATGTGGAAAAGTTAACAATAACTATAAAGAGGATAAGAATCATAAGCATGGCTTATCAAGGGTGGTAATGCAAATAGGATTGCTACATATATATTTAGTTTGTGTTCAGCTTTCCCACTGAATTTTTTTTCCATCCCTGTATATCCTTATTCAAGGTCCCTTCCCCCTCCCACCACATCTGGTCATTTTTCTTCTCTGCAACTCCACATCCCCTCCCTGGGCAGGGAGCAGACAATCCTATGGTCCCACTGATCCGATAATGCTTGGATCTTTCTCCACTCCTGGCAAATCCAGTTTTGTCCCCCCTCCCTCAAGAGTGAGTCTGGTGTTCCTACAGTTGGAGTGGGGTTTGAAGGGTCACTCCAGGGTGTTTCTGATCCCAAGCTGTTCAGTGGTTATGGTTTGCCGCTTGGGCATGTTTGGCTTTTTTTCTTGTTTTTTTGTTTAGAGACCACTAGTAAGTGAGTACATCCCCTGCTTATCTCTCTGAGTTTGTGATACCTCGCTCAGGAGGATATTCTCCAAATCCATCCATTTGCCTGTGAATTTTAGGATATCATTTTTTCTTACTGCTGAGTAGTATTCCATTGTGTAGATGTACCACAGTTTGTTAATCCATTCTTCAGTTGAGGGACATCTAGGTTGTTTCCAGGTTTTTGCTATTACAAATAATGCTGCTATGAACATAGTTGAGCTAATAC
>PVIH01018825.1:0-37269 GCA_004025045.1 Sigmodon hispidus
TGGGAGGCCAGTGGGAGATCAGTGGGAGATCACTGGGAGATCAGTGGGAGCCCAGTGGGAGGCCAGTGGGAGGCCAGCGTGAAGTCAGTGATGCTGTATCCATACTTGGGCTTTAGTAGTTCATGGAAGCTCGGTTGATCTCTTCTTCACTCACGACTACAGGGGATCCTTTCTTTCTCTTCCAGGAAAAGCTGCCACTTTCTGCAGTTCAGGTTTTTTTTCTTCTTTTTTCCCCTCTATTTTTTTTTCTTCATCACTTCTCTGATGGGTTTCTAGAAAGCTCTGGTCCTGTAGCTTACCTGACTTGGTCTTCTTGTTACCAAAGTGACTCAAGTCTCTCCTAAACCTTTCTAGTCTACCTGTCACTTTTCCCTAAATCCCCAGGCCTATGTGAACTGCTTCAGTTGTGTTCTTGCTGCAAAGCCCTGTTACGCTTCCCCATCACTGACTCTTCACTTACCATCCCCTCCCCCCTTCCCACCCCATCAGTCACCCATTGCTGACAAAACATGCTGACTCAGCTTTGGGGTTGGAATCAAAGCCTTCTCTACTTGGGAAAACTAAAGAAACTACTTCAGGGAAGCAGATGCTGACATAGGGACTGAGTACTCTCTAATTTGGAGGCTTAATGTTTTGAGAAAGAATGAAAACTTGTAGCCCGTGACACATCCTACCCAGGACTTGTTCTAGCCGACAGTGTTTATTGGCTAGAATAATTTTCATGTTCTGTTTCAGGCTGCCTGGATTCTTGTCCCTAGTAGGCAGTAATAACAAAGCTTTTCCTACAGGACTAGTAATGACCAATGAGGTAATGCTTCTGAC
This sequence comes from Sigmodon hispidus, assembly GCA_004025045.1. Lineage (NCBI taxonomy): Eukaryota > Metazoa > Chordata > Mammalia > Rodentia > Cricetidae > Sigmodon > Sigmodon hispidus. The sequence continues at coordinate 823 of PVIH01018825.1, forward strand.
ACAGGTGGCAGGTAATGGTACTTAATGAATGTGATATCTTGTTACCTTTGAAAAGAAAGGAGCTCAGAATTAGGGTGAATTTCCTATGGTCACATAAAGACCATGTGGGCTGTCCCGACGATGTGTAGCAAGTTGCTTGCTTTGAACCTGGTCTTATTGGGTTCTGGTCTGGTCAGGAGAACTGGTGGGCTGTACCATCATGCTTTTTTTTTTTTTTTTTTTTTTTTTTTTTTTTTTTTTTTTTTTTTTTTTTTTTTTTTTTTTTTTTTTTTTTTTTTTTTTTTTTTTTTTTTTTTTTTTTTTTTTTTTTTTTTTGTCACTCACCATAGAGCTTCCTGTAAAATTCATCTTAGGGGAAGAAGGCATTAGGTATGTATATTTGGTCCTAACTAACAGTTGCTATGATTTCTTGATCTTTTAAGGGTTTTCCTTAGCTTTATTTCTCACAAGCTTAAATCTCTGTCCCAAGAAGAGAATGTGCTGTGTGTAAAAACAGCTCCAATTTTTATTACTTGAAAAAAATCATTCTGTCACTCTCAGAGTATGACCTGAGGTATCGGGGAGGGTTTCTGTTGCCTGGCAACAGGGGACAGTAGGTAGAGGCAGAGCCTGCTGCTGGAGCATCATGGTGACATCTCAGGGTGTTCTTGCAAGTCCCAGGGTCTTCCTCTGGTCTTGACCACTGTGTTTTTTTACTGTTAGTGGGATCATTTTGGGTCATAAAAGCTAGATATTAGTAACAAATTTTGTTCACTACTGAATGCAACCCCGTGTAGTGCTTTGGCCCAAGCTTCTTGTAGTGACATCATCTTTAATGGGCTGGAGGGTCTTGGGCCTCCAGAGCTGATGGGGATGGCTCCAGATAGAGAATTGTCCTCACAGCTGACCCAGAAAGCAGAGGGACCTCTCTAGGGACCCTTGTCAAAGTTTGCTTTGGTGCTGAAATTACAGACTTGAGGTAAAACTCAATGAAATTTCTTTGGGACTAAATTCTAAATTTCTTTTTATAGAGACAAGCCTATCAGAAGAGCACGTTAGACACTTCTGAGAACAGAGGGGGTGAGGGAGGAGTCTTCGGGAGTGCCATCTCCCTCCTTTAATGCAGATATGTAGGAGGAAAAGTATCATCTCCTTCTGTGCCCTGGAAGAAGAAGAATCTTGGTTAGGCTGGCTCCAGGTGTGTCAGGCCCTGTGGAGGTTTCCTGAAGTTTCCTCTGAGCTGGCAGTGCGAGCATCTTTCCTAGGAAGCCTCTTCTAGAACTCTGCTGGGGGTGACTGTAGGGGGATTGCATTCTGTTCCATTGTAAATAATTGTCCCGACTACTGTTTTAATAAAAACGCTGATTGGCTGAAGGCACACAGGAAGTCTGGGCGGAGCTACCAGACTAAGAAAACTCTGGGTACATGAAGAGCAGAGTAGAGATGCCACAGACAGATGCAGAGGAAAGATGTTGAAATGCTACCCTGAGAAAAGGTACCGAGCCACATGGCTGAACAAGATGGGTTAGTTTAAGGGTAAAGAGTTAGCAAGTTATATGCCTGGGCCCTAGGTCAATCAGCATAAAAATAATATAAGCCTGTGTGTGATTATTTGAGGCTATGCAGGGCTGAGAGTGGGCCCAAACCTCCGGGCTAGAACAGAAAGTCTGGAACAGGGACCTATTACAACAGCGGACAGCTGCAGAGTCCCAGCAGGGGAGACAAGGCAGTACTGGCAGATTGGGGAGCATCAGAGGACTGGGTCTTCATCAAGTTCCCTGTGCTCTCATTGGTGGGTGCTAACAGGGACATAAGGCAGGATCACATGACCTACTACCCAGGAGAACGGAAGGCAGGGAGAGGTATTGTGGGGTGGTGGGTAATGTGCTTCTGTGAGATTGTGTGATCTCCCTTCCCCCATGAGACATGACGGAAACTTTAAAAAGGCACATCCACTAACCCACCAGGGCTGATGTACCAAGTTGTTATGAACTGTGGCTTAAGAAAACAGACATTGGTTCTCTTCCAGTTTTGCAGGCCAGAAGCCCAGAGTGGACATGTTGGCAAGGCTCCACTCCCTCCAAAGGCTCTAGGGGACAATTTGTTCCCTGTCTCTTCCGGGCTTTGGTGGCTGTTGACCTCCCTGTTGCTCCCTCACTCCAGTCTTTATATCTGTGCATTTCTAATGTCTCTCTGTCTCTTTCTTCACATTCTTTCCTCCTTCCGTCCTTCCCTCCCCTCCCTCTTTCTCTCCCTTCCTCCTTCCTCCTGAGCGACTTAAGTTCTTGACAAAATTTTCAGCATACACTCTAGTATTGTAGAATAGAATAGATCCATTGCAGACTAGATCTCTAAACCATATTGATCTTGTGTGACTGAAATTTATATGCTCCTTCTTGAGTTCCTGGTACCCACCATTCTGTTTCTATGTCTTTATAGAAGACTTTATGAAAAACTTTTGATTTTGAGCTTATGATGTTAATCAGGGCTGGGGGGGGTGTCCTCTTATCTCAACAGTCTTAGTTTAAATCTACAAAGTCTCCACCACTACCCCCATAAGGCAAAACACAAAATTTCCAAGAATTTGATGTGAGCATATCTTTCTGCACACCACCTGCTAGTCACCAGTAGCGGGTCAAACCCCAATGACCAGGTGAAGGGGGGTAAGCCAGAGAGGGCACCATGAGGACATGACCCTTCTTCCACTGTGCTGCTGAGTATGGCCTTAGTCACTTCCTTTTCTTCATCTGGACAACCACCTTGAACTTGCATGTGGCAGTCTCTATGTGGACTTGCTCCTTCACACAAATTTCTCCTTATAATGCTTTTCTCTGTCTTTTGATCTAAGGTCCCTTGGCTGATTTTTGGGTGGCTCAAAGCTCCTTTTCCACTGCTAATGAATATCTAATTTGTGTGTGTGTGTGTGTGTGTGTGTGTGTGTGTGTGTGTGTGTGTGTGTGTATGTATGTATGTATGTATGTATTCTATGTCCTCTTTCAGCAAAGACTGGTGCCTGGTGCCAGCCCTTTACCTACATACTTGAGCTTGCTGGCTCTCCTTTTCCTTCTGTCTTTACAACCAGTGAGCTGGTGGTAGACAGAACAGAGAAAATGTCTAGCAACAGATCTAGATTAAATGTTGACCAAGCTACTTTGCTTTGGGACTCTGGGCATGTCACTGGTTGCTCTGGTCTAAATGTGAACATGTGGAAACATATTCCCTGGAGCAGTTGTATTGAGAAAGAAGTCAAGGGACACTTAGCAAGAGGGTAGTTAGGTCCTGAGAGGGCTGTCACCAGTGGGTTAACTGGTCACTTGATAAAAAGATGAGTGTGGTTTCTGCTGCTCTCTCCTCTGCATTAATTAATTAATTAATTAATTAATTCACTCATTCATTCATTCATTCATTCTCTCTCCCCCTGCCCTCAAATTGTGTGTGTGTGTGTTTACACAATTTGTCTCACATTCTACCATGTGGAGCCCAGGAACTGAACTAAAATCATTACCATTGTCAGGAAAAGGCTTTACTTGCTGGTCTCTCAGACACTCTTGCTTGCCATGGTGTTCTGCAGCAAGGAGACCCTTGCTCAGTGTAGATTCCTGGACCATAGACTTCCCAGCCTCTGGAATTATGAGAACCATGTTAATCACTCAGTGGTGTTCTGTGATAGCATCAGGAAACAGACAGACACAAACCTTCCCTCTCTGTGTCTGGAAAAGGAGATAATAATTCCTATTTAGAGGAAAACCTGCAGGTGTGACACCTGGCTCTGGGGAGTTATGTAGCAAGTTTGTTCCCACAATTCTCTGCTTTTCCATTTAGGTGTCTTAAGAAATCACCTTCTTGTACCCACCAAAGACATAACTCTTTTCTAGCACTTTGGATCTTAAGACAAACACACAAATTGTTCAGCAGCAACCAATTTTGTACCATGGCAACATGCTGTTTTTAATTACCCGCCTTTACCCTATAACAGCTGTGGCACGCACAGCCTGGCCAACTGTAATTGTAGTCTTGTGACGTGCTCCAGATGTGGAGGTATTCTGCCAGGTGTTTATTTTGAGTGCATAATGGGGGTAGTTTAGCACACCCAGGCTTTCTTTCCTCTGATTTCTCTCTACTCTGAATGGTTTTTCTGTAAAGGTCTAGGCTTGGTCCAAACTCTAAATGTTTGAGCTTCAGGGATATAAGTGTTTGAAGACTTTTATCTGGACTTCCTACCTCTTGGGGCTTCACTGGTTCCCAGAAGCCTATATTCAACAGATACTTAATTAAAAAAAAAGGTTACTTTATTTGTCTGTGTATGTGTGCGATGCATGCCTCTGTGTCTGTGTGAGTGAATGTCACAGGTGTGTTTGAACTCATGGAAGTTAGAAGAGGTTATGGGAGTGAAGTACAGGTTAGGAGCAGCCATAAGTTGCTAGATATGGATGCTGAGAGGTAAACTCTGATCCTCTGGAAGAGCCCTCTTTACCACTGAGCCATCTTTTTGGCCCAACAAATACTTCCTCAACATCATCCATGTTTAAGGCTGTCTTCTAAATACTACGAAAATGTCTGTGAGCCAGAGTTCTTATCTTCCCAGAGCTTATACTCCAATAGGGACCTAAATAACAGGACAAAAAAAATCATACATTGTTATATTTCAATGGCCTGGTACTGAGGGCTGGGTCCCTAGTCCATGGTGCTATAGGGAAAGGGTAGGCCTTGTGGAAGAGAGTTAGGCCCCAGAGGGAATACTCTGAGAAAGACATGGGCCCTGCTGCCTTTTCTCCTATCTCTGGCTCTTGATTGCCATGAGGTGAGAGGTTTTTTTTCATGTATTCTCCACTATGACATCTTGCCTAACCACAAAGGCCCAAAGGCAACAGGAGACCATGGCCTCTGACTATGGGGCCTGGTGTAAACCCTTTTATGTTTTGACTTATTCATCTTCAGTATTTTGTAATAGTGATGGGAGCCTGGCTAATATGCTACAATGTGAAGTGTGCTAAGTGTTAAATAAAAACAAAGCAGACTGAGATGGTAAAGTATGAGAAGCCACTCCTTTAGAATGCCTCCAACAGAATAAATGGTACAAAAATAGAAGTGCGTCTCTTTGCTTGGTAAAAAGAAGTCTGCTAGAGCAGCTCCAAAATCGCCAGAGATCAGCCTGTACCCTGCGTAAATGCTTAATGATCCGCATGACCCTACATGGCATGTCCAGCTCCTACCATCATAGCTGCATCCCAGTGTGAAGGAAAGAAGAGGAAGGAAACTGGTGTAGCCTCTTCTACAAGTTCTCTTGAAAAGTTGTTACTTCTATGTTTATCCCCCTGGCCAAGGACTTAGTCATATAGCAACACCTGGTTGTAAGAGAAGCTGAAAAATATTTTGTACATTGTGGGCAGCCCTAAGTCTTGCTAAAAACAGACAAACAAACAAAACACCAACGTCTTTTTTTTCCCCACGGGGGAAAACTATGAGAATGGATTTTGGGGGACCATAGGAGCTGAGAGCTTTTTCAGGTGGCCTCATTGGAATAAAGACAGTACCTGATTTTTACCCAATTAAGACCCTGTAGTCATTTCCTCTGTGCTTGCAATAGGAGATATAAAGACAGGTGATACATAGACCTGACCTGCATGTTTGGGGTTCAGAGCAAAAGTGGCAAGCTGTTGACATGAGGTGGCTGACAGGTGCAATGGGTTAGGCTGACCGATGTTTGAGTCATTCAGAACTGTCCCACATAAAGCCAGGCTTTCTAGCTTTTCACTCAGAGTATTCTCAGGTGACCAAGATTGAAGAGCAGCAGTGCTATCAAGATGAGTGATATGATTAAAAATGTTCATGCAAACTGCTGGGTAGATGCCTGGGCTGGGAAGTGATTGCTATGAATGTATGAGAACAGGAGTTTGGATCTCCAGCACACATGCAAAATAAAACAAAACAAAATAAAAAACCCAAAACAAACAAAACCTGGCAGGGCACCAAGTGCTTGGAATTCCCAAGACAGGTGAGTCCCTGGAACTTAATGGCCAGCCAATCTAGCCAGTCATGGAGCACCAAAGTCAGTGAGAGACCCTGCCTCAAAAAATGAGGTGTCGAGTGGGGCGGAAGGCTTTCTCTGAAGTTGTGAGCCATCTGAGAAAGCTCAGCTAGAGGAACAATAGTTGCCAGTTGTTCACTGAGGTCCTCTGAGAGATTGCACCACCTCAGTGCTCTGTAACCTGTGCTCAGCGTGGCTCTTAGATCCGGCTGAAAGAGCAGTGTGCAAAGACAGGCTGAGAAATGAAAGGAAGGTTTCATGCTTCTTACCCTGGGGTGCCTAAGATAAAAGGTTTAGGAAGGCAAAGCATCATTTTGTCTGAAAGGTTTTCTCTTTTCTATTTTGCTTGTTTACTTGGTAAGCAGACACATGAGCAGGGAATGTTCTGGTACAAATACATAGCCCGAGGGAGTCAGAACTTTTCCCCCATGCCAGGAACATCCCAAACAGAGCCTTGAGTGTTTAAGCCGCTCTGGGACCACTCAGAGCCAGCTTGGGTAAAATGTGGAGACAGGGGTTTGGGTCTAGTCCCTGCCAGTGTACAGCAGGAAGATGGAGGATCAGCAACATTCCCTCTGAGTGAAGGGGTCCCATCTGTGGAAGACAGAATTTGCATCTGAACTTTAATTAGCATGAGTGCTAACACGTTATAGCGGCCACACAAAGCCTGCAGGAGAAAGAACTCCAGGGTGGGTTTACCAAGTAAGCCTCCAGTCTTCAAAGTCAAAGGCAATAAGGATGCCACAGAATCCCTGGGGATTGAGCTTTCTTTGCTCCTGGCTGACCCTTTACTCCCTCCGTTTATGGAACACTAGGCACTGTAACCCTGTTCCAGGCAGAAGGACCAAGGTTGGTGGAAATTCTGTCTCCTTCACTGTGGGCTAAATCTAGACACTTACTTGAAAGGAAAAGGATGCTGTAATTCAGGGAGAAAGAGGGAGAGACAAGATGGGAACAGAAGGAGAACAGAGAGGATAGACAGATGGGGGGGGGGAGAGAGAGAGAGAGAGAGAGAGAGAGAGAGAGAGAGAGAGAGAGAGGCACAAAAGAAGGAGGAGTTGAGTTATTGTTCCCTGGCCGGTGACTAGACCCAGGGAAAACTAACACACCGGGCAAGACTTTTGCTCTTGGGACACACAGGGACCCTCTCCCTGACTTCTGCCCTCCCTTTCTTCATAAATTAGAGACAGCCCTGCTAAGCTGCACCTGGTTGTTTTACCTATTGGAACTTCCAACAGAAACTGTGCTTGTCATTTTTACCAGCTCAGTTTTGTGGGTATTTGTACCACAGCGGTAGGAACATATCCTCTGGCCCTGCCATGGACAGTTGGCAAATATGAAGTAAATAATACCTAGTGGCCAGTCACAGCCTCCCTGAGCCTGGACCCAGGCATCTCTCCTCCAGGGTGTCATGAGAGTAGCAGCTGGTCTGAGGCCTTGCCTCACTTCCTGCCCCTTGACTCTTGCCCTGAAATTCCCTTAGAGTAGAGCTAAAAGCTGTTTACTCTGTGATTCTGAGTATGCACAGTGGCATCTGATTGGCCCCACCGTGGCACCTGACTAGTCCCTCAGTGCAGGACACAGGCCAGGCTCAGAAGCCTGGAAGGCATCTACCCCGTGTGCTGTAGCTGTGCCAGGGGACTGGAGAGGCTGGGCTTTCTTGCTGTGAGACTCTCTGGCTTCTGTGGAGCACAGGCTGTTCCCAAGTAGGTGACTAGTTTCCCTGGGACTAGCATCATGACTGAAAAGAGGGTAGTCAACGTAACACACCATGCTGTTTCAGAGGGGCTGAGCTAGACGCAAAATAGAATCCTTCAAATATGTCTTTTGATTTTTTTTTTAAACCATGGATAACTTGAAAAATGAAACAAAATAAAAACAAAAATCCAGGCAGCACGTAATGTATGATACCATTTAATGATCATACACGAGGAGTCTATCCATGGCATAACTTTAGATCACACTCATTTTCTTCTCTATACATTTCCACATATTTAATTATTTACTGACATTTTATTTGCCCCCCTTGTGTGTGTGTGTGTGTGTGTGTGTTGGCACATCAGGGTTCATGTGAGGCTGGAACCAGGGGAAAGCTTTCAGGAACTGTTTTTTTCTATCACTCTGGGTCTGAGGGACTGAACTCAGGTTGCCAGGGTTGGCGACAGGTGTCTTCACTGCCCTGAGCGGTATCCCAGTTCTAACACAGTAGGAAATTTTCATTTTTCTTTCTTTCTTTCTTTCTTTCTTTCTTTCTTTCTTTCTTTCTTTCTTTCTTTCTTTCTTTCTCCCAAAGGACAGATGATCCCCAATAAACCCACTTTCCATTTTGAAGAGAGAAACTCTATTTTATTCTCGGATTGCATATTACTTTGCATTTTACCAAATGATTTTACACATGTCATTTCTTTTGAAATCTTAGTGATTCTAAAATGTAATTGAATTTTCTTCAGTTTATAGATATAACTGCCTGAGGCTGGCAGAGGTAAGATGAGAGTTTTACTGTATAGTTATACTGAAAGTCTCTCTTTCCCCAAATCCAACATTTCATTGCTATGGAATTTTACCTGACACTTTGGGGCCTATCTGACTTGTACTAGTCATTTCTTCCTTAGCTCACCTATCTGTAAAATGGGCTAATGCTACATCTACCCATGGGGTGACTGAGAGACTACACGTGCAGCTGATATAAAGCACAAGTACATTTCCTCCCCCGTGGAGATCACTTGTCAGTTCTTGCTACTCTTGGCCAGCTCTGGAGTAGGCATCTCCCTGCTCTGGGTCTACGTCTTCAAGTGGATGGGTTGGACTCTATGGTGATTGGAATGTCTGCATTTTAATTCCCCAGTTCTTCAGATATATGAAGCAGAGTTGACTTGGAGAAACTGGGTTTCAAGGAGTAATTGTCAATCACTCACTCATTCCCTGGTCAGCAAATAAATGACAAACAAAACTGACATGATACGGGCCACGAAGATGCCTCAGTTGGCTGTGTTTGCCTTAGAATCATGAAGAATCTGAGTCCCATCCCCAGCCTCAGTGCGTGCCCAGGGGCAGAGACAGGAGGACTCCTCGGGGCTTGATGGTTGGTCAGTGTAGCTGAGCTGAAAAACTGTAGATTAAGTGAGAGACTGTCTAAAAATGAATAAGGTGCAGGACTGATGAGATGCCTTGGTGGGAAACGGATCGCTGTGTGAGCATGGTGAGCAGAGTATGATCCCTGGAACTAACTCACTGGAGGATGGAAAGAGAAATGACTCTCACTGAAGTCATCTTCTGATCTACATGTGTGCACTGTGGCTCACGTGCCCACACACAGACCTCATGAACACACACACAATATAGTCAGCAAGTCAGATGGAGAATGAGAAAGGAAGACAACTGGTGTGGCCTTCTGGCCTTCACATGTTCACATGAATGTACATGCACACACACACACACACACACACACACACACACACACACACGATGGGGGGAGGGGAGAAGAGAGAATACAGAAGCAAAAAAGAATTGGAAACCACACTTATTTTTCTATCAAATGCCGTCTTTGTGGGCAATGTGAACCCTCTGGTGACAAAGTCCTCAAGACCTCATTACCCTCTGTTAGGTATCTTTGAGTTTGATCTGGTGACGTGAAATTAGATGAGAGAGGCAATTAGAAAGCAGGAGGAGAGGCTGGGAGGGGGGAAAGATTGCTAAGGAGAGGGTAGATGCGATCACAACACACATATGAAGATATCACAGTGCATTCCACAAGCAGGTATGATTAATATGCCTCAGTGATTATAAAAATAACACACAGAACAATGAACCTCATATCTGGACACAGCACAGTGGGCAGAGTATTCCTGCCATAGGACAGTCAGGTGCACATGCCCATAGAGAGGTGTACTAGCTGGTTTGGGTGTCAGCTTGACACAAGGTAGAGTCAGCAGAGAGGAAGGAGCCTCCATTGAGGAAAGACCTCCATGAGATCCAGCTGGAAGGCATTTTCTCAATTAGTGATCACTGGGGGAGGGCCCAGCCCATGGTGGTTGGTGCCATCCCTGGGCGGGTGGTCCTGGGTTCTATAATAAAGCAGGCTGAGTAAGCCAGGGGAAGCAAGCCAGTAAGCAGCACCCCTCCATGGTCTCTGCATCAGCTCCTGCCTCTGGGATCCTTCCTTGTTTGATTTCCTGTCCTGACTTCCTTTTGTGGTGAACAGCAATGTGGAAGTGCCAGCTGAATAAACCCTTTCTTCCCCAACTCATGTTTTGGTCATGCTGTTTTGTTGCAGCAATAGAAACCCTAACTAAGACAGCTGTGTTATCTGAAGGCAGGCTTGGGCAGGCAAAAGGTGCCAGGGTGTGGCCAGGTCCCGCTCCTTGTGACCCCCCCTTCTCTAGGGGTGCTGAGGACTGTTTTAGCTCTCTTGGTTCCAGTTGTACATTTCTGCTTTGACTCATTCGTGTTGAACTAAAGAATGCGAGACAAGTGTGGGGTTCATGCCACTTTATAAATCAGAGGCTTGAATGTTGCATTTCTGTCTTCAGAGGTCTAGGGGGAACCTTGTGGGAGTTTCCTGACTTGGTTGAGCTGATGATGAGGATGGGGGTGGCTAGTTACAGATGAGTGGGCCCATGACCTGGGAACTTAGAAGCAATCATAAGGCCAGGGGAACTCTGTCTAGGGTGGGCAGTCGACTGGTGACATAATCTGCCTGAGGACTGTGGCATGCATGCTCTTTATTAATTAGTGGAAGTTGACACCCACTTTGTCCTGGTATTGAGCTTCTGGTGTAATGTGACCAGTCACCAACATTGGGTGACAATTAGAGTCATCTTGTCTCTGCTTTTTGAGGATAGGAATGAGTTTAGAAGACAATAACAAGGAAAAGGGAACAGCAGGGGATGGTTCTGGGTGGTGAAGGGCACTTTATCAGTTATTCCCACCCTTCTTCTACCTGCTGTTTGGCAACCGAGAAAACAACTGTGTCTGGACTCCCCTCCCCCATTCTCTCATGCACCTTTTCCTCTTCCACCCTTCAGACACTTTGTTGGTCCACTGACGTGCTCTTATCATTCCCCTTTCAGGGCTCCCTTCTGGACAAGGTTCATATGCCTCAGAATGTCAGTAGGGTCCTTTGTGACTGTGGGGAATGGTATCTTCTTCCAAGCTCTTCTTGACATTTCTTTTTCCCTACATGCCTGGCTCAGGCTACCATGGCTGGAGTTGTTTTGGATATCATCTTGTTTTTCTTCTCTAGAAAAGAATGGAATAGCTTCATTTTTAATGCCTCATATAATACAAGCTGGGCTCAACTTTGATATATAACCAAGGTGACCTTGACCTTCTGATCTTCCTGCCTCTTCCTTCCAGTACCACAGTTATAAACTTGTGCCTGCATGCCTGGTTTCCACTGCTGAGGACTGAATCCAGGTTCTGCAGATGCGGGTCAGGTACTCCATTTGTCATCTAGCCCAGCAGGTTTCAGTGGAGCTTTGTGAGAATAAACTTTGCTCTGGTCACCATGCTGGATGGTGAGACTCAGATCCTGGTGAATGATGATGACTGTCTTTTTCAATTCATGACCACCTTGGCACGATTAGTTTAAGAAAAGGAACATGGGATGCTGGGCTGGGTGGACTTCCTGAGTGATGGTGATGACGATTGTAAGGATTCCTGGTGCGTAGCAGCCACGTGGTAAACCCAACATGGCGCCGACAGAACATGCTGGGTATGGAGGCCAAGACTCTAGGTGTGACTATGTAAATCTGGCCCACCCATTCTCTTATAAGGAGATTCCACATGAAAGTCTATCCCTTTTCTCTTCTGCTTCTCTTCCCTTGTACTCTCCCAGGAACTCCCCTGAATAAACTCTAGTGTGGCGCTGGTAGTGTGTGTCTGATCTCACAATCAGCATGGAACCAACAACGTTGATGATGACAACGATGATGATCATAACTAATGTTGCATTTACATTGATCAGGTGCTGGGTCACATGCTAGGTGATTTATTTACATTTTATTTACTTAGTTTTTGTGTATATACATGCATGCTTGTATCTGTTCACATAGTACATGTGGGAAGGTCAGAAGACAATTGGGATTCATTATATAGTTGGAAAAAAATTGGATGCTTACAGAGGCGAGGTTTTTGATTCAGGTTTTATAGCAAGCAAAATGAAATAGGTGCTGAGGGGTAGACACAGAAGGATTACATCTCTGTTTATGATACTATCTCTGTGTTAAAGCTGGGGAAACAAACTGTAGAAAGAAACTGTCAATCAAAGGTTAGGCTATGTTAGACTCTGAGGAATACTATGGTTTCTTGAGAGGCCCACTGAAACTTAATGCTTTGGGAGTGACAATTGAGGTTGAGACTGGATGGCTGCATGAGTTCCAAATGGCTTCTACCTTTGAACTAGCTAGTCCAAAGGTATACACCTGACCATGGGGCAATCAATGTGGCATATACCCAGTGACTTTCTACATTCCCTATGCAAATCTGGAGTGAGATGTAGAACTGGGGTCAGTCAATTTTGGCCACTCGATCTATTGATGAATTAGAATAGAAGAAAGAAGTAAAGCAGGCTTCCTTGTGTTATGATCTTTTGTTGCATTAGGACATCTCTCTGAGACTCATATAAGAAAAGAGAAGGGGAAAGGCTTTGAAAGGAAGAATTGAATCTATTATGCATCCCAGGGTCTCTCTATGATTTTGCCCAGTGACCTTGGAGAGAAGAAACCCAAGGCCAGAATAGCTGTGACTTGGCAGTCATGGACTCAGCCAGAGAGGGAGGGCAGAAGGGAAGAAGGAGAAGCTTATGTTTCACACTTGCATCAGATATTTGGGAAGGAACACTATCCTTCAAAGAGATGAAGATGGATTCTGTGTTGCCCTGGTAACACAAATGAAAATGATCAGAACTACTCCGAATGTGAATATTTCAGTCATCATTAAATTTTCATCTGATTTTGCCAGAAGGGCTAGAGATGTGTGTATCTGGGGTTTTAAACACATTTATTGTGTTTCTCAAGCATTCATCACAGTTTCCCTCCCCAAAAAACTGTGATGAAGAGGGGGAAAAAGTTTTGGAGACAGCAATGACTTCAAGCTGAGCAGAAAGATTCCTTCCTTGAGTTCTTGGCTTGAGCTGCACATCCACTCTGAGAAATGTACTTTGTCCGATCACAAGTTATTTTTCTCCATCATCTATGAGGTTGGAACTGGCAGCTCTGTTTATTGTGCACTAAGGGATTAAGTTGCTTTTCTGTGTAGCAAAAGCGTCATTCAACACCAGCTCAGGAAAGCAGAAATTGGTGTTTTGATTGTCGTTACTATGGGGACCAGTGGCCCGTTGATTTGATGACCAGCAATGCTTTAAGTAACTGTACTCAGGACTCTTTCTGATGGCAGTGCTTCTTCTTCCCTGTGTTACATCACTTCTTTCCTGATGCAAGTTACCCTGGCAGCAGCTTACGTCATGGTTCTAACATGCCCGGACACACTCAGGGAAGGGCAGGAACAAGCAGAAAGCGTCATTCCCAGCAGTTGGATATTGCTGTTGCCTGGCTAGAATGTCCTGTGAGGCCAAACAAACTGTTCCTGCCCTGATAGCATCTCCTTGCAAAACTCACTGACCTTTTCTAACTGTTCTTTGCTTAGGTCTACCCCTCTCTTTTCTTAGAATACAGCCATAGTCTCTTGTAGACCTTCATTTGGTGTCATACTCCCATTCCAATTAAATGTTTGGTCCCCTAGACCTTTTCCAAGGCCTGAGTCTTAGTCCTGCCTAGGATCTGGCAGCCTTCTGGGGATGCTTCCTGTTTCTACCTGTGTCACACGGGATCAGATGCTCTGCTCTGCCTTCAAAGTCTCTTATCCCCTCCCTCTGTGCTTTATGGCAGGGAATGTGTGTTCATTCCCCTTGGGGTCTTGCCTGTGCTTTACCTATTCCTAACCCAATCCACTAGAGCATCTCTATGATTCACAGTCCCTCACTTTCCAGCCCAGAATATCCCTGCTTCCTATAGGCCTGATTGGAAACTAGCTCCAGCCTTTCTGGACCTTCTAGCGTGTGAGATACAACTTGTTCATCTTTTCTGTCCCACAGCTGAAGGGGACAGATGTCAGGTCACTTTCTTGAGAGAAAAATGACCTGGAAGCAGCTGTGTAAACTTGAGCTTCTTTGGCATTTCTGGCAGTGTTTTTAGAAAATGCATGACAATGCAGGTTCTCCATGGGTGAGAGCCCTCAGGGTATGAATCCTGCCCAGTCTCAGGCTCCCAGGAGCTGGCCTCTGATTTTGGAGAATTAAGTGACTTTATCAGAAGCATTCCATAAAGCTTTTGTGTTTCCAAGTGAAATTTAGTGACTTACCAAGTCTGGCTTTATGTTGTCTCTCCAGTCTGTGGACTGGGTAACAGAACAACCAAGCAGCTTGTACCTTCAGAAGATGGTTTCTTGCTTCCTCTGTAGGACTCCCTAGACATGCATTAGCACTCTGTCCCTGGGTCCCAGCAACAGTCAAGGATGGCCTTATTATTTGCTAGTAACTTTTGATCATGATCCCTGTCTTATTCTCCAGCCCAGTCCAAACCAAACTCTTAATTTCCATCCAATTTGAAGTGAGGTTCTTCCAGCCAGACTTAGCCTATAGTTGAGGGATTCTGTTCATGGTGTCCTGGCTACATACCTTCCTGATAGACCTGAGAACTCAGTGGCTGAATCGCCTATTGGAGTATGCTTCTGGCTCATCACCTAGCCACATGGTCTCATCCTGCATGGCTCTCCTCAGAAGGAGTGAGCCCGGTAACTCTGAAGGGTGTATATGCTCAGTTTCTAGTGGAACAAAGAATATTTATTTATTGTTTGAAAATTTTACACACATGTAAGTGTTTTGATCAAATCTACTCCAGTTCCCCTCCAGTCCCTCTTTGTCCCCCACTTGCTCTTGTACCCCAATTTCTTGTGTTCTTCCTCCTCCTCCTCCTCTTCTTCTTCACCACTTAGTCTTCTTAAGTATGTGTATGGTGCAGGACCATTTACTGGGGCATGATGAACTCAGAGCAGCTGGGACTACAGGAAGAAGATCTGCATAAGATCAAGCCAGCTCAATTCCCAGCAGGGATCAGGGAGAAACTTGAGAAGTCTCACCCTTACCTTAGCTGACGCTATTGGCAATTTATGACTGCTTAAGGGAAAGTCAGTTTTCTTCTGGGATGTGACACCTAAGAGGCTACCCAACTGCTCATTGTTATTATTATTACTCTTGCTGTTGTTAACTAGATGTTGGTTCTCCTTTAACTACCAGAAAGGAGTCACTCAGTGATTTTTTTTTCATGCTATTTTGTTATGAAGCTCAGATGATCTTGAAACTCATGATTCTTCTGCCTCAGTTCCCAAGTGCTGATATTATAAGCGAGCACTGTTACCTTGCTGTCTGTGTCAATACTTTTAAAGGTTTCATGGCCCTGGTGTGAATTGGTGCCTGTAACACTTTAGGTGCTCCTAGATAATTGGTTTAGTTTGTGATGAAATCTTAATAAAATCAGTTACAAAATTTATCAAATAGCAAAATAATCATTTGGAGCTCATGGGTAAAACCTATGAAACTGGCATTTGACTTGCTTTGGTCTTGCCAAGTGATAGTTTCCTATCATCCAAGCCCATTTGGAGCTTCCCTCCAAGTCAAGGCTAAGGACCAAGGCAGCTTCTCTTGCTGTTATATGATTCTAGGAATGCAGTTCTGGTTAGTGCAACAAGGTGAAATAAGAGATGGAAAATTGCAAATACTAATTGTGGAAGATAAAATAACCTACTTGTTGTTGGTTTTGCGCATGAGATCAGATGCATACACACTACCAGGGTCACACGAGAGTTTATTCAGGAGAGTTGCCAGGCAAGTACAGGAGCAGAGAAGCAGAAGAGAGAAGAGTCAGATAACTACTTTCTCTTTTAAGAGAACGGGTGGGCATGGATTTATGTAACCATGCTGGGGGCGTACCCTCCGTACATGCAATGCTCTGCCTGCGCCATATTGGCTTTACCATGTTGCCGATACATGCCAGAAATTCTTATCTCAGCCATCACCATGTTGGATTTACCCTGTGGCTGCTGCTGGAAATCCTTATACTTGTAGAACCAATAAGAATTCTCTTAATTTTTAAATTTTAAAATTAACTAAAATTTAATGAATCTTAGTCAAAACATAGTCAGCTAGAGGCTCCTATAAAGAACATCACTCAAAGTAGCAATGATTATGACAATGGTAATATGTAAGACCCAAACTCTGGAAACCGGGGGTGGTGTGTAATATTTCTATATGAAGAAAACTAAAACTCCAAGAGGACCCTTGAAATAAATGCTAAAAATATTGGAATGACAATTTTTTTTTTTTTAAATTACAGAAATGTCAGTTCTTGCTATGGCACATGGCAGTGGTTTTTTTTTTTTTTTTTTCCAAATTTAAACTTAAATGGAAATTTGTGAGTATCTTGACGAAACAGATTTACAGATGCTGTAATGGGAAGAATTCAGATTACCTAACAGCACAGAAAAAAGAGGAATGGCTAAGACGTTTCCATATTGGGAAGCAAAAGAAACTGCCATGCTGTAATAACTAAGAGTGAAGCAGCGGTGCATGCGTAAATGGACAGAATGAGACACAGTGTGGCGGTGGCGCATGAGTGGGTGACTGGATAGAAGGAGACACAGCAGAAGCTCAAGAAGTCAAATCAATGTCATAGTAACTTGCTTTATATCCTAGGTAGCATTCAAATCCAGAGTAGAGGAGATGCATTAGAGACAATTTTGGCATAGGTAATTGTCATTTAGAAAAAAGTTTCTATTCCAACTTCCTTTCAGGTATGTATCAGATTAACTAGTTTATTTTTGCATCAGTCATTAAGCAACACCTTTTAGAAGAAGTTAAAAAATATAGTTGATCAATTACAGATAGAGGAAATCTTTTTATGCAAATAAACTAACACTAAGCTATTAAAAGATCGATGTTTTACAATTTACAAATAAAAGTATAAATTTCTACATATCAAAAACATCAATGGAACTATAAACATAGCTCAATCAATACACAGATTGGCAGGCAAACATAAAGACCTGAATTTGAAACTCAGAACCTGTGTAATAAAAGCTTGTTATATTAGTATTGGCAAGGTGTCCTGGGGCCACACACCTGTCAGCCTAGCCTACTTAGAAAGTTCTAGGCCAGTGAAAAACTGTTTTCAACAAAAGGTAGACAGCTCCTGAGGAATAACAACCAAGGTCGTCCTCTGGCTTTCAGATATCCCCTAGTTGTACGCTTGTGCACACATGAACATACACATGCCTGTGTACATGCACACCACAAACACAAAAATATCACAGGATTGAAAAGTGGTTACCTAATCCAGGCACTGTAGCTTGCACCTGTAACCTAAGCTCCCAGGGAGCAGAGGCAGGGGACCACAGGTTTGAGGCCATCCTGGGCTACACTGGTGAGCCTTTGTCTCAGAAATTCATCCTAATACCCAAGAAAAATGGGGTAGGGAAGCTACTGTCCTGGGAAAATATATTCTTAACATATAAATAATTTTTACAAGTCAAAAGAACTGGAGCACAAGGCATCAACAAAGAAGCCATACAACTACAAATAGTGCGCACAGTGGTTACATTACCTAATACAGGAATCACCTCACCTTAGTTACTCTTGCTAGCTTTTTCTGTTGTTTATGGGACTGTCATTTGTAAACTAAAGTTGATCAAAATCATTATGGGTCCATAATTTTGTAATAGAAGTGGAGTGTTCCAAGCAGTGGATCCCAACATGTGAAAATAACTAACTAGAAGACAGAGTCCCCTGGCTTGGGGTGTTCTGATTATTTCATACTGAATAGTCACTGATGCTTATGTTGCCATTGTGCCTTTTGTTAACTTCTCACTTCTAATACCTTAGGATCTTGGCTATGTGCCTCTGAAGGAATTGAACCAGGGGACTAGTTGGGATGCTGGCTTAGGAGGATGCAGTCTATGTCTTCAGGAAGATGCTGTGAAAGAAGGACAAACCATCTGCCAGGGGATGTCCTTCCATCCATGTGTCTAAGGTAATGCTAGTGGAACTCAGTGGATCACAAAAAGTAAGAGAAGATGATGAGTTTGGGAGGAGCACTTTGTGGGGGATCTGGGAGGATGGTGGTGTGGTGGGATCTGACAGTGGATGGTGGTTCTCATCATAACACATTGTACACAATTCTCAAAGAATCAGCAAAAAAAAAAAAAAAAAAATTAAAAACAACATTTGTGACCTGTAAAGTGAACAAATAAGGCCGCAGATTGCTATCTGAACAGGGTTGGGAAGAGGAGAGGGATCTTCTGACATCATCAATGCCATGCTCATTATCATTTAACGAGGATTTGTGACGTACCAGTTAGTCAGCGGACGGCTTATCTGCATTATTTTATTCAGATGCCCAACTGCCAAGTAAGGAGGGCCCTGCTATCAGTTTTTCCCCTTTTCTCCTTCTCTCCCTCCCTCCTTCCTGTCCTCCCTCCTCCCCTCTCCCTTTTCTGTGCTCCTTACCTGTTAATGTATGAGGATTTCTCTGATTTGCTGAGAACTGTGGCCCTGAACTATGAATTATGCTCTACTGCCCTGTCCACCTTAAAATCGCATTATTTGCATACACCTGCTGTCTCTCTTTGGTCCCAGTTCTCCTTCTTTATTACCTTTCAGGCTGTGGAGACAGTCTTATATCCTTTACTCAGCAAGCCTTTGAGGGTAGACAGTGATGGTCCAGCAAGTGCTGCCTTTGGTAGCGGAAGCTTACGTGTTCTGGGGTTCTGTGGCTTGCCAGTTGTGTCACCCCTGGAAGGCAGAACAGCAGGACTGGTCTTAGGAATCTCAATTCAGATCTGATTATGTTTGCCTGGCAGGAGGATCAGGCAACTAGTGTCTGTGTGTGTGTGTGTGTGTGTGTGTGTGAGAGAGAGAGAGAGAGAGAGAGAGAGAGAGAGAGAGAGAGAGAGAGAGTGAGTGTAACATGCAAGTATAGAAAGATACCAGGGCACCACAATCAGTGGTTCTCCAGGTCTGGGGCCCAGCAGCAGTAGCCCCTGGGAATGTGTAGGAATGCAGGTTCTCAGGCCCCACCTCAGACCCTCTGAATCAGCTACTCCAGGGCGGGGCCCAGCCACCTGTGTTTTAACAAGCCCTCAGCTCCAATATACATTCAAGCTTGAAAATTTTTGGCCTTGGTCATCATGAGGTATACTTCCTGCTTTTCTTTATTCATTGTGACCTTGGCATCACGTGGCAGGAAGGTAGGGACACACCTGACACCCTTTTTATGATGATCTTTCCTGCAGCTAAAGGATCATCACCTTGATGGCACAGGAGTTCATTGCCCTGAAATGTCGTAACTCTGTGCACTATGCCTCAAATTAGTCAATGGAGCTGACATCTTTCACCATAGGACTGAAGTTCAGGAATACCTTCTTACGTTATCTTGGGTTTCCCCTAATTAATAATCCTTTCCTTTCCCGTAGGAGAATGAGAGAGATTATCTTGGACTTAAGTAAAGGTAGAACATGTTTTACTTATAACATGTTTTTTTCATAGACAAAAGTCACAAATAGACAAATGGGTTTATCCACTTGAGTGATGTCTGTATTGTGTGTGGTACTGTTTAAACAGGGAGTGGTGTTAAAATAGAGGACAGAAACAATATGATATAGACAATGACAGAATTATCTAAAAGAGGTAGAGTCATAGAGGAGAGAATAAGACTCCTCGTGTGTTTGTGTGTGTGTGTGTGTGTGTGTGTGTGTGTGTGTGTGTGTGCATCAAGTGTGTGACAGAGTGAGTTATTGTCTAGGTTTCACAAAGGAAGCCATTTATTCTTGGGCTGGGTTTTAAGATCAAGGAATTTAGCAGGGAGATGAGAAACTGAAGCACATTCCAGGCATAGCATAGCAATGTAAATACAAGGTGACATGGAGTAGCATGGGGGTGTTTGGGGAGTCATAGGTAGCATGGTGCTGTGAAGCCCTGAGTGTCTGAGAACAAGTGACATGAGGTCAGTCAAGGAATCGAGAAGCAGGTTAAGGCTCTGAAATTATCCTAAGGAGTTTGCATTTGGCTAAGATGCTACCATTTCTGAAAAGTGTCCTCCCTGCAGATACTGTGCTCCAGGGGCTGTGTTAGGTTTTCTTAGAAAAATAGGAAAGTGGATGTGAAAAGCTTATCAATATAATTATATTCAAGAACCCAGGGCTTTAGGGTTTGGCCTGTGAAAAAAAATCACAAAACATATAAGAAGGAAAGAATGAAACCATAATAATCGTAATGGCTGATATTCATACAAGGACTTGGGTTTCACATATACTATCTCATTAAATCTTAAATTCAACCATCTAATGAATGATCGATATCCCTGACTTCTATGCAAAAGGGCAGAGACAGGCTCAGAGAAGTTATGTGACTTTCCCAAGGTAGCACAGTCAAGTCAGGATGAGAGGGTGACTTACTGCTCTAACCATGTCCTTCTCTTTGTCCTCTTGTCCTTGCCACCAGGTTCTTGAGGAGCGTTTCACTGTGACTCACTTGTTCTTTGCATGGCTCCTTTTGGTGGTGATGGGGTCTTCTTGTGATACCTGTCCTTTGGTCTCAACTACCCCCACTGTTCTTCTCTTCTTCCCTCAGTCCTTTACTTCTTAGCCTTGCCTCCAGGATTCATTGCTCAGCTTCAGGGAACCCTTCAGAGGATACCAAAGGTCCAGGAGAAGACAGAGAAGAGGTGCTTCTGATGGACAGTGAGACTAGAGGCATTGCTTAGGAACTATGCTGTAGGCCTGCAGAGGCGTGCATTTGGCCTCTCTCCTTGGCTCCCATAAGCTGCCCAAGGGTATGGTTTGTAGGAAAAATATTAAGCTGAGCACCCCAAGAGAAAATGAAGTCATTGCTTGCCCAAGAGTGATTTATTCCTTCATTAACAACATATTTGCTATCTTTTCCAATGATAAATTAGGTCCTCACTGCAGATGCTTTTGTTCCTAACCTGACTCCAAGGATCGGCTATGCATCTCCAGCAGGCTGTCAATCTTCCTTCTGGTCCTGCTGCCCTCAAACTCATCACTCATCAGCTTACCTTTGAACTCAATTTTTGGGCTATCTAATTGTCATAGAATATGAGGCATAACTCTAGAAAGGGTTGCTTTATGGCTAGCAATCTGGCTTTTGAAGGAGGTACAATATACAAAAGAAATTATGTGAGAAAAAAAATCTAACACCTTCTTTACTGAAGTCAGGCCCAGGGTCCAGATCTGTGTCTTGTAAAAATGAAATCTGAGGCCTTCAACATGCCTTGCACATCTGGAATCTTGACTGTGGCAGATGCTCTAAAAGCTGAGATGTGATATGAAAACAAGAAAAAGAGCGTTTATTGAAAGCCTACTAAGTGTCAGGCTTTTCCACACCACCTTCTCACAGCCGCCTTGTGCGTTAGGTCACTCTCACCACTGGTGTGGGCAGTAAATATTTGCCAATGAAGCAAAGCTTCCAACCCCAGCTTTCTGAACTTGAACAGGATCATCTATGTGTATCCCAAAGCCACTCCCAGCCAGGAACCACAAAGGATTTACCAAGAACAACACTCTTGCCCAGGATAGAGTTTGTTTGCTCAGTATTCATGAGAAAGGTTATTTGCTCTGAGTGGGCTGATTGAGTGTTCTGAGCATAGAGTTGTAGCTGGGTTTGAGACAGTATACTATGGATGCTTTATCACATAATATTGGGAGCTGTTTGAGAAGGCTCAGTGGCTAAGAACACTTGCTGCTTTTACAGAAGACTAGGGTTCAGTTCCTAACATCCACATTGGGTGACTCAAACCATCTGTAACTCGGGCTCTGAGGATCTAACACCCTCTACTGGTCTCTATAACCACACACCTATGTGTGTATACACACATATAAGTAAAGTAATAAAATACATCTTTAAAAATTAGTATTAACTTCAGTAGACATCTGAAAAATAAATATAGACTGTCTGCTATTGCCAATTTAGTTATTGACCTTATTGCAACCTTTAACCCTCTTTGGATTCCTTTTCTGACTTCTGCACTAGAAAAATAGAAGCCAGGATTTTTTTTTTAAACTTTTATTTATTTATTTATTTATTTGCCTTGGTGTTTGCCTGGAACTGGAACTACAGACAGTTGTTAGCTGCCATGTGGGTGCTGGGAATCGAACCCGGGTCCTCTGGAAGAGCAGACGGTGCTCTTAACCACTGAGCCATCTCTCCAGCCCCGCCAGGATTTTTTAAAGAAGCTGTTCTACTGTTCAGTTAAGAGACAAAATCTTCTCTTGAAATATATATTATATTGCCTTAGAAATCAGGGACTTGAATTCTTCTTTTCTTTTCTTTTTTTTTTTTTCTAGGAGCTTTCTTTATTTAAGATTTAATTTTATTTAATTAACATTTTAAAATTTATTTATTTTACATACAACCACAGTTTCCCCTACTCCTCGCCTCTGATCCTTCATGCCCCCCCATCCACTCCCTTTCCATCCACTCCTCCTCATCTCCATTCAGAAAGGGGCAGGCCTCCCATGCTCCCATGGGCTTGAGCAAAGCATGGCACATCAAGTTGAGGTAGGACCAAGCTCTTCTCCCTGCAAAAAGGCTGGGTGAGATAATCCAACATAAGGAACAGGTTCACAAAAGTCATAGGTGCCAGGGACAGGTCCTGATCTCACAGCTAGGAGCCAAACTACATAATTGTCACACACATGCATAGGATCTAGGTGGGTGTCATGTGGTCCATGTGCTCCTATGAGCTCAGGTCAGCTGTCTCTGGGGTCTTTCATCATAACCTTAACCCTTCCCCAACCAATGTATAATCCCCCTTCCCTTTCTTTAGGAGGACTCTTGAGCTTGGCCCACTGCTTGGTGTGGGTCTCTGCATCTGCTTCCATCAGTCACTGAATAAAGGTCTCTGATGACAATTAGGAAGGAGGCAAGTCACTGATCTGATTAGAGTAGATGGGCAGCTCAAGCATTCTCTCCATTATTGCTAGGAGTCTTTCCTGAGGTTATCCTTGTGGACTTCTGGGAGTTTCCCTGGCACTAGGTTCTTCCTAATCTCGAAATGCCCCTCCTATCAAAATGTCTCTGTCCCTCAGTCCTGCCCAGCCAACCCAGCCCCTCCCTCAAGTTCCCATCCCTTGCATCCCGACCCCAAACTCATATTTTCTAAAGTGATTCTTTCTCTATCTGCTTGGATCTTCTCAGCAACTTTCTCACGGACCGACATTCTTTCTGACTGCACCAGGCCATGGATCTCCCCACCGCTAAGCACAGAGGTTTGGCATTGCCAAGGGCACAATGGCTGCTCATTACAGCTTTGTGATTTTTTTTTCCTTCCCATTTTCAGGTTTCTTGTGGAGGGTAGGACATAGGGCTGGCTCTGGCCTGTGGCTGGGGCAGAGGTGACGCACACCTGTTCCGTCTGAAGACTTTTCACAGTGGTTCACTTAGTTCTCCCTCCCCTCCCCTCCCCTCCCCTCCCCCTCTCCCCCTTCCCCTTCCCTCTCTTTGTCTCCTCTTCCCGTCTCTTGCTTCCTTCCTCTTTTTTGATCTCTCTTTCCAATTCCTTCTAACTTAAGAAATTAAAATTAAATCAGCATACAAGGCATTAGTTATCATCATGCCATTTTCAAAGAATGCTTTAGAAAATTCTCCCTCCCAGTTGTGGAGAAAGAAAGGGTGACCTGCTGTGGCGGGACGGGGAAGGGACCTTGAATGGGGATATACAGGGGTAGGAAAAAAAAAAATCCACAAGGTAAGCTGAACACAAAGTAATTTTTTGTGTAGCAAATTATTTGCATTATCACCCTTGATAAGTCATGCTTATGATTTTTATTTTCTTTATAGTTATTGTTATCAACATTTTAAATTCAATTTACTGTTTTTCTTGATAAATTAAAAAAAAAAAAAAGAAAAAAAAAGGAAGAAAAAGCCAGTTTTGGGTGTTCCTCCCACTGCCTACGTGTTTATCTTGTGAATATATATCATCTTATGGGCACATATATTTGTGGATGGTCAGAAAGATGACTTCTCATTTAGCTGTATAATCTTGATATATATCAAGTTGCTCAGCCTCAACTTGATATGTAGACTATATTGACTCCCTGTGGGAGTCCTTACCCTCTCTGAGAAGAGGATGAGGGGTAGGGTGGGGAGAAGCTGGGGGCTAGTAGGGGGAGGGGAGGGCAGGGGAACTGTGGTTGGTATGTAAAATTGAAAAAAAATTTTAAACAAAAAATAAAACTTAAAAAAAAAAAGACAATTCTCCCTCCCCTGAGGTCTCTGGGAGCCTTGCTAGCTCCCCTTATAACGCCCCGGTCTCTTTTCTCTTTCATGCTCCATGTGCTCTTTTGTCCCCTCTGACTTTTCTCAGTATCTATTTTTTGCTCTCTCTTGCTTTTTCTAGTGTTTCAGGCTTTATCCACAAATGCACCCACATATGTTTGTATGTGTGTGTGCATGAGTGTGTATGGATGCATTGTAAGCTAGGATCTGTATATGAGAAAAAACATACAGTCTTTGTCATATTGAGCTTGAGTCTCTTTATTTCATGTTTTCCTTTCTAGATATATTTATTTTCCTGTAAACTTTATTTTTCATTGCATCTGAGTAAAATTCTATTGTGCACATGTACCACATTTTGGGTATCCATTCATATAGTGATGGACAGCTAGGCCCTTCCATTTCCTTGCAGTTGTGAACAAAGCAGCAATAAATACAGATGCACAGATACATCTGTAGTAGAATATGGAAGGAGTCTTTTGGGAACCTTGGCTGACAAAGTTATGGAAGATCCTGGCCTCTTGCCCAGCAGAGGGACTTTGATGAAGAGAGAGATTTCCTGAACCCTATGACCACCCTGTAGCATGATCCAGAAAGAAATAGAAACATTAATTTTTTTAAAAGACACCTTGATGCTGGGATTGCTATCATCATCGTGATATAATCTAGATTCTCCTGGCAGCAGCAGTGGCCACTGACTGGGCAGGTCCAGGCACTTCCCGTTTCCTCTCTCCCAGCTTTCTACACCCTAGATCTTATTCCTTTCTCCCAGTGTTCTGTCCTTTGTGTGGTCACACTAACTTGATGTGTTCTACACGTATCTATTTCCTTATAGATTTTTAAGACTTAACTTTATTTTATATTGCGCTGCTGGGGCTTAATCCTAAGGCACATGCCAGGCAAGTGCTTTACCACGGAGCTACATGTGTGCCCAGTCACCCCTCCCTGACGCAAGCTTATCTGCATGTGAGAAGTCAACTACTACCCATAGAAATTTGGGTTTGAAGATAGACAGTCCTAGAACCCCTGTTCTGGTTTTGTCAATTTTTAGAGACCTGGGTAGGGGATTAGAGTCACCCTGGTTATCATGTATGTACAGTGGCTGAATGAGGACTGTCCTAATGTCTCATTGAGTCATCTGTGGGTGACATCAGTGAAGACAGCAGAGTTTGTAAAATGCACAGTCACCTTTTTGGAGGGAGCAATGCATGTTACAAGAGCTCTTATTCCAAGGAAGCTTCTGCCTCAAGAATGTGTTTGTCTTGGGTTCCACCTTAGGTGGCGGCTCCCTCTTGGCCACACTCTGCCTTGAAATCTAGGCTCGTTCACTTTGATGTGGTAGCATTTGCATTACCAGTCCTTTGTCCCCAAGGCTCACCCCACCCTCACTCCCCACACTGGCCACATCTTTATGTCTCTGGCATTTCTTCCTTGTGACTCACCTTCAGACTGGGTTTTCCTCATCTCACCTGCTTCAACCTGATCGGTAAAGTGGTCTTGAAGATCTCACGCTCCATGAGCTATCAGGACTTACACCTCCTCCCTTTTGGGTCTGAACTCTTTGAGAAATCCTTTCCCCTAAGCCTTGTTTAGCTAGCCCCGCTCTAGTCCTTGGAATTCAGCAGAGGCTCCTGGTTGTCTCACTAAAGTAAGACACATGTGCACCCTCATCTCAAATGCAATTCATGCTTTATATGCTGAAATAGCATGAGAGAAAGTGCCTACTAGATCACATTCTAAAAACTATGCTTAGTTTTTCTATATATTTTATTAGAATGATATCAAACATTGCATACTCTTTCATGCCTGAAAAAATTTTCATTTCATGAAAAAAAAATCCCTTCAGATTGATTCATTGGATCAGTGGATTCATTGATGTCTGTGGAATAGAGTGAACAATTTCCTATTATAAAACATTGCTTTTCATTATAAATAATATTGTAAAGTATATTCTTATGTATACACCTCATGCATATTTGCATTTTATGATATTTGTGGCAGTACTAAATCTTGAGAGACAGAATTTCTTGGCTAAAATCGGTTCCTGCATTTTAAGACTTTTTAGATGAATTGTTAATTGCCTTTCAAAAAGTATGTTCCATACAGATTTACGCACCGAGCAGTGTGTAAGAATGTTAGCTCCATAGCCCAGAGTGTTCACTTTGATTAATAGCAAAGTTGGCCATCTCTTCCTGTGTTTGCTAACTATATTTCTTGGCTTGGAAATGAGTTCCATTTATAGCTTCTCTACATTATAATATAAAGCGATTCATGTTCTCACAGCTTTATAAATCTTGTCAATGCATTAATGATATTCTTTCCTTATCTTACATGTTTTATTTAGCGTGTCATTTGCCTTTTCTCTCCTTGGTATAAAAGGCTATATTTATTTCCAGGTAGTTCCAAATACCAACCTTTCTCTCTTGAGTTTTCTGGTTTTTATGTGAATGAGAATTTGGATGTGTGTGTGCATGTGCGCACACACACTCATATATTTTGCTTATGATTTATGTAAAATATTAGCTCTTTAATATAGCATTAACTTATATTGGTTTATGGTGCAAGGCCAGAGTGTGACTTAACTTACTGTCACATGCCTGATTCATTAGTCAACATAATTTCCCATGGCCCCTAGCTCCCTCTCTTGCCACTTAATAAAATCTTAGCTAGTTATATTTGGGGACCTTTCTAAGACTCTTTTTTGTGTCTTTGATCTCACCTTCGCTTCTGGCACTTTTACAGCAATATTTTATTTATTGTGTGTTTATAGTACTTAAGAAAATCTAGTAGAGCAAGATTATCCACTTTCTTCATTTTTTTGATATTTTCCTGACAATTCTCACACACTTATTCTTCTAGCTGGACTTTACTATTGTTTTCTTAAGTTCCTGGAATGCCACTGTAATTATGACCAAAAAAAGTAGGAAGCCTATAAATTAATGTAGACTTCCTACTAAGAAACAGGGAGTTTCTTTCCATTTAATCCACCCTTCATTTATTCCCCCAAGCATAAAATTATAAAGTTTCATGAACATTACTTGTTACATCTGTTGGTAGGTATTTTTATTTTTTTTTTGGTTTCTCACTTTGAATTGGGTCTTTTGTAAATTATATTTTCTACATTATTAATTATTTTTCCTGTGTGTGTGTGTATGTGTGTGTGTGTGTGTGTGTGTGCACGCACACTCATCTTTCTCTCTCTGTTTGTGTGTCTGTGTTTCTGTGTGGGGACATAGTATAAGTGTGCCACAATGTACACGTGGGGGTGAGGGCAATCTCCGATGAGGGTCCCTACCTTCCACAGGGTCTCTTCGTTATTCATTGGTACAGATGCCAAGCTGACTGACCTGAGATCTTCTGGGAATTCTCTTGTGCCCCATCCCATCTCACTGTAGGAACTCTGGGATTACAGATATAGGCTACTCTATTTGCTTTATGTGGGCTTTGGGGAACTGAACTCAGGTCCTCAGGTATTCCTGTCAAGGACTTTACTTATGGAGCCATCTCCCTAACTCTCTAAGTGGTCAATTCTTTTTAGTAGATTCAAAATGAAATCCTTTTTTTTTTTTTTTAAAGGAGAAAAATAAGCATCTGCACATGATTATAATCTTATATCCTCCTATAAACTAAAACTATTTCTCCTTCTTATTTATTTTTCCTGTTCTATTGCATTGATTAAAACTTCTTAAACAAGAAAAAAAATAAGAATAGGGATTGGCAGCCCTTTTATTTCTAGTGTTTCTCAGTTAATTGGATTACTGACAGTTGCTTCCGGGAAGTTACCCTTTCTTTTGCTGAAGTAGGTTGCGGATTTCAATTTCCAGATAGTTTTTTTTTCTTTTATTCTTGAATTACTATTGAATTTTATCAAATGTCTTTTGGCATCTTTTACGCTGTGCATATGGTTTTTCTCCTTTGACCTGTTGATGTGATGAATTATGTTAATAGATTTCCTTATATTAAACTATCCTACATTCCTAGGATACACTCCACTTCGTCATTCCGTATTATTCTTCAAATGTGGGGCTGGATTTGATTTGATAATATTTTATTTAGAATTTTTGCTTCAGTGTTTTGAGATTGTCCTATAGAGATCCCCCTCCCCCGCTATAGTATCTGTGCCAGATTTTGATTTCAGAGTTTTTTGGCTCTCAAAAATAAAATGAGATGGTTTTCATCTTGAATCAATTAAGTGACATTCCAAATGTGGACATAGGAGTTCACAGCACAGCGTGTCAGAAAGAATGAAGGGCTGCAAATTAGAAGACCAAGCTTAAGTTCCTGCCCCCGCCCCATCAGCTTCAGAAATTTGATCACAATATTTCATTTTCTCGAAATTCCATTTTTTTTTACTTCAAAAATGAGATTTATACCCATTTCAGTCTCGGTCCCAACTCTCTGAAAAGGTTGAGGTGGTCCCAGGAGCTGAAGAGAATGTAAATGCTTTGCAAAGAGATGGCCATGTTTATCAAGTACTTAACATTTACATACATCATGTCTTTCCTGAGAACCCTTGCTATAATCTTCACATGCCCTAGTTGCAGAGAAGATTCTTCCATGTCCTGCAGCTCATTGGATCCTGTACCTGCATCATCAGCACTATCCCAGGGCATGTTAGGAGTGTAGGCTCTCCAGCCTCACCCACTGACTCAGGAGCTGCACTTTCACAAGACCTGCAGGGCAATTCTCACACATGATAGCAGTCTGAGAAACACAGAGCGATCCAACATCACAAGGGTGCAGATCCATCAGTACCATACAAAAAATCACAGCTGTAGCAGTTAGGAATGCTTCTTGCGTTGATTTCCTTGCTCATACTTCTGATATTCTGGATAAGAGAGTGACAAATGAGCATGCAAATGTGAGTCACTGAGAACAAGGGTCATGGGTGTACATGGTATTTTCTAGTCCAGAGGTGCCTTTGGAATCAGAACACGTTGGATCCCTCCACTGTGAGTTATTCCTCTATTGAGTCCAAAATGTAAAAGGAGTTTTAGTGTCTGCAGATGTACTCTTCTCTGGGGAAACTCAGCCCTATCATCATTCCCTTCAGTCAATCTGATGGAATTTCTCAGCTGATCTTATGAGCAACCACAGACTTTTCCCCTCTTTCTTTCTGGGCTGAGGATGACTGTATTATTTTCATCATGAAGTTTATACTCATCACTTCTCAACCATGTTTTGGTTCCCACCAAGAGCAAGGGGCAGCATGTGGCAGGCTTCAAGGCGTATATCAGTATATGCACATATCTATGTGAACACACCCGGGGAACGTCCAAGACCATGGAAGAAACCAAGAGATCAACAAGGATTCCCTTCTCGGGAGCCTATAGAGATATATCTAAGGCAGTCGTCATAACTGTTTTGGTTGGCAGTTTCCATAGAGACATGCAGTTGGGAGGGAACTTCTCCTTAGTGACGTTGCCAACAGCTGTTTTATTCCTCTATGTCTTGCACACAGCAATTATTTCACACCCTACAGAGTAGGGAGGAACAGGTGTGCCTTTTTCCTAAACTGGTAAAGCAGAGGAGAAAATGCAATGTAAAAATATTCCTAAACACAGTATTCTTCTACAATAAAGAAACTATTTATCTTAGTTAGAATTTAAGTAAGCATTACAAAAACTGAATGTGAAGCCAAGTACAGTGGCACACCCCTGTAATTCCAGGACTAGGGAGGTGGAGGTAGGAAGATTGTAGTTGAGGACCAACCCCCAGGTTGGTGAGTTTAAAGCCTGCCTGAGCTATGCCGAGAGTCTCTGAGCCAAAATTCAAAACACAGGGACACAGTTCACTTGGGAATACTTGTCTATTATGTGCAAGGACCTGGGTTTGAGTTTTAGTGCTGCAAGAGAAAAAAAGAGATAAAAAGTAACCCCTGTAAAGATGTATTTAGATTCAAATTCTAGACTGTTCTGTAGATGTGAAATGATTGTATTAAGATAACTGTGTTTAGATACTGTGTCTGTAATTCTGGAATGCTTTCCCATGCCTAAGGGTAGAATATGAAGCCCAGGGATTTGTTTTTTAATACAACTCACAATACTTTGCTAATTATATTTTAGTTTATGTAAAACTGTTTCTGTTTAACTAGTTTACCTCCTACTTCGTCTATGGAGGACTGGTCCAAGGCTTAACTATGCTAGTGTGTCCACTGTGCCCAGAGCATATTCATGACTATATTGATTATGCATTTCTGTGAAACAAATGTAGAAAACAACCATGCTTTTAAAACCACACCTTTATTACCTTACAATTTATGTGGGTCATCTGTCAGGTTCTGTGTTCATGATCTAATAGAACTTCCATCAAGTTGTCACTTGGACCACTCTCCTGAGGAGTGGGTTTACTTGGACTCACTGAGCTGTTGGGAGAACTTGGTTTTGCATCTGTAGTATTCTACAGATAGGATGCTGTTTCTTCATTCTGGCTAGCTCTCCACATGTCTCTCTCCAACAGGAGTTTACAAGGCCCATGAAAAACAGGAAGGACTTTGGGGAAGTCTTGTATACTGCCATTTACTGCCGGTAGTGGCATCCTGTAATCTCTGT
Organism: Sigmodon hispidus; assembly: GCA_004025045.1. Taxonomy (NCBI): domain Eukaryota; kingdom Metazoa; phylum Chordata; class Mammalia; order Rodentia; family Cricetidae; genus Sigmodon; species Sigmodon hispidus. The sequence goes on from PVIH01018825.1 coordinate 31,721, forward strand.
CGTGCTCATGAGAAGAGAGTTAATTTTGTCATTCACATGTAGGAAGGTGATTATATAGGATGTGATCACTAAGAGTTGGTGGTGACTTTAAAGTCTGTCTGTTATAACTCTTTGCAATTGATTGTCTGATGACATGACCATTCAGGTGCCAAGAAACATAAAACTCCATTTGAGCTGGTTAAAATGAGAAGGGATACACCCACTCACCACAGAACTCTGATATCATCTATCTGTACACTTATCTGAGTTGAGTTTCACACTTGTGTATTTTCTGGGGGAACTTACTGACCAGTTTTATGTTTGGAAAAATGTTGCAAAGTGCTCAACTATGTTTATAAACCAACTCATAAGTATTTTTTAGAAGAGTTCTGAATGCTTTCTGTGATGCAATGCAGTTAGCATGGCAGTCATGAGAATGAGTCTCTTAAATTTTTACTTTTATTGTTTTATCTTTTCTCCTTTTTAAATTTATTTGAAATTTAAATTAAAAAAATAATTTTTTTCTTATACCCTTTACTGCTCCCTTTCCCCCGCCTTCTCTAGTCCTTCCCTAGCCTCTCCCTCTCTTCCCCCCATTATGCCCCAGAGAAGTCAAGGAATCCCAATGTGAGTCAGTTTGGTCTGGCATATCTAGTTGAGGCAGGACTGGGTTGCTCCTCCAAGTATCAAGGTTCAGAAAGGTGTTTTCCGCTAGGCATGGGCTTCTAGAAGCCAATTCATGAACCCAGGATAGACTCTGGTCTGAGTGCAAGGAGCCTCTTAAATCTTAAAGTCTATGATGGGTTAGAGCTCCAGTTGCTCAAAAGTCCATACACAAACCTTTACTTTCCACAACATGCTCCCAACCAGTGGCTGTGTCTGGCAGAAATACCAACCAACACTGTTTCTAGGCACACAGAATTCTAGTGAGCCCCTTGGCTATTTTGGCTTGAGCATTTCCTCCAACCATTTTAGGTCTGAGTGTCCCGTGAGACATCATCCAAGCCTTCCTCTTCCTGCCTCTGGTCAGAACTGTACTGTGATCTGATGGCTCACTCACCTCTCCCTAATTCACACACTGTCTTCCCAGGTATCTTTCTAGCATATCTAATCCTGTATTGATATCTTTCATTGTTACATTAGCTGGTACAGACACATAGAGTCAGCAGCATTAGCACAGGCCTGCAGAATCAGCCAGTGTTGTGCATTTGAGGCATTTTTTTCCATCTGACTTGATGCTAGGGATCACAGAGGAGAGCATTAGCTGAGTTGGACACTTGAGGTAGAATCTTGTGCCTGAGTTAGTATTTTTGCTGCTATGACAGACTATAAAACATAACGGGGACAGATATGGAGGCCACTCAGTGGATGAGAGCACATGGACCTGAATCTGGGCCCCCAGCACCAATAGAAAGGCTAGGGGTGGCCCCATGTGTCTGTAATCCAGCAGGTGGAGGTGGGAGTCAGTTACAGCAGGACTGTTGGGCTCCATGGGAAAAGGTGACTTTTAGGTCTAATGACAGGTACTGTCTCAAGGGAATATGGCAGAGAGTAATAGGAGAGGACACCTAGTGTGACTCATCTGGTTTCCACACACATGCACACAGGTATGCAGATCTATACTTGCACACATAGGCAGAGACCACATACACACATTTCCACATGCACATGTGTATGTATGTGTGCACACAAGTGTGCACGCAAATGCACAGAGATCACACACACAAATGGAGGAAAGACTTATTTGAGCTCATGGTTTCAAAGATGTTAGTCCATTATAATGAGGAAGACATGGTATAGTAGGGTGCTACAAGCAATTCAGCTCCTCGGAGGTTGACATCACCACCTGTGCTGCATTTAAACAAAGAAGGGACCTGAAGCTCAGAGAAGTGCAGTGACTTGCATAAAGCCACACAGCAGAGGAACAAGAGGTACAGAAGCTTGGCTCTGTTCTTTGAATATAGCCTCATCTACTTTGCTGGTTGCGATTAGAGTTCTTCTTAACTCTGTTTTCTACCTTCTTTGCTTTGAAGAGAATGAATAATAGCAGACAACCAATGGCTAGCAGTCTCAGGAGAGGTTAGGGCACATACTGGTAAGGCAACCACAAGGCTGCTTGCAGAGAAGCATATGATTCTGGTAAAGAAAGAAGAATACAGGAATCAACTTATTTGCCGGCTCTTCACCCTAATGAGGCCTGATGCTCTTAAACTGTTCCTGACATCCTCTGGTTCCTCCTCCTTTAAAGGCTCAAACAAAGCATAATAAAATAAGCTGCAAGCATTTGGGGCTTATTCAGCCCTCTGAAGTGTTCAAGGATGCAATTTGTAGGCAAGATGTTAAGGAATTAAAAAAAAAAAGATGCTGGTGCCAAGCAGTGTTCTACCAATTTCTCCTGCTGCACGTTAGGTATGCATATGGTCCACACATTTTCCAAAAATGTACCCCCAGGTGTCAGGGCCTGTTCTTTAGAGCATATCAACTAAATATGGGGAGACGGGTATGCTGAGGAAATGAAAATTAACCCCCATCTGCTCCTTAGAACACTGGTAACTGGAAGTCTTGGCATGGGCTGTGATGTTCTGGTTTAGAGCCCCACAAGACAGCACCTAGAACAGGACAAAGGCCACTGACTCTTTGTTCTCTCACATGGCAGAGGACCTGGGAGACTGAGGGCTCAGAGAGCCAGGGGTGAGTACATGTTAGCCATTAAGGTGAGCATTAAATTGATATAAGGACAGACAAGGCCCTTGGGAGATTCTAGCGGGAGTGACCCATAAACACGACCCCATCTCCTAACTTCTGCCTACACTGGCTATCTGTTTTGGAGAAAGAAAGGTCAACTTGGAAGACTTGGTTTGTGTCCAGTGGAGTTGAATTTGAATCTTTTTGTTTTCTAATGAGATAATTGTAGAGCCTCTAGAGCAATGATAGGCACATTGTAAGTATGTATTCTATCCATTATTCATCCATCCATCCATCCATCCATCCATCCATCCATCCACCACTTGACCATACAGGATGTATGATGAAAAGATCATCACCCCCAAGGGCTTAACACTGATGGATACCCCTATTTAGCTTGGAGATAATGCTGAGCAAGAGAGAATTATTTCCTTTCTTTGAATGACAAGGAAATCAGATGATCAGAGAAGTTCCATGACCTGTCCCAGACGCCAGCAGTGTGTGCTTATCCAATGAACAGCTCATGTCTCAGTTCTGTTCAACACATATTTGGTTTTTTTTTAAGTGCTAAATACTCTTTATTTGATATTGTACATAGACCACAGTAAGTATCTTTCAATGTAAAAGGCATCATCTTTTGACTCAGGGAATTCTAATTAAAATGACATCAAGTAAAGAATAGACGGTTGCTTCCAGACATTTAGCCACTGCCTTTAACAGGTCAATGAATACAAACGGAAGCACAGGTGAGTCTTCACATTGCTGGGACAGTGTCAGAATTTTCCCAGGGTTTAAGCATATTGATATGTCCAGTTATATAAATTTAAGTATAAAACCATTCAACGGGTTTGAGGTGACACCCCTATCTTTTGTGGAAAGTAGAATTAGTCCAATCCTATCTTGAGAAAGGGAAGAGCATTGATAGTATTTATGCAACTAGAATTGTTATTTTTAAAAAAGATCACGTTGACTTATCTAGAAGTCAGTTTTACTTCAATCAGGACCATCCAACAAAAACATTGTTAGCCATTCATGATCTGAATTTTGGTGTATGAATTAAATTATGGTACACATTAAAAGTCAAGAGACATTTGTAATAAGTAAGGCAGTGGAACTGCTTAATAGTAGCCTTTTTAAGATAAGCTATTAGGTCTGCCCTTTCTCCCTTTTTCTTAATTCCAGCGAAGGTAATTTTTGTCCCAGGGATGTACTTTTTGGGATTCTCCAAATACTCCATCAGAGTATCCTCTCCCCATGGGATGCCTTTATTCTTGCTGACATCCGTGTAGGAGAATCCAGTGGCCTGACCCATCTTCCTCCCAAACAGACCATGGAGATTTGGTCCAGTCTTATGCTTGCCTCCTTTTTCCACAGTGTGGCACTGGGCACACTTCTGAACAAAAATCTTCTGGCCTTTCTCAACATCACCTATTTTTAATTCGCTCCCGTGTGATCAATACCACAGGCACTCAGACCTGAAGACGGATGTCCCGCTCTCTATGGTTGCTTTTTTTTTTTTTTTTTTTTTTTTTTTTTTTTTTTTTTTTTTTTTTTTTTTTTTTTTTTTTTTTGTGGAGAAAAAAAATTAGGACTATCAGGATCAGCAACATCACCAGGCATGGCTTCTGTGGCCCATCTACTCTCAAAGCCTAGCTCTTTTGGTCCTGATCATATGTTTATTATTATTATTATTATTATTATTATTATTATCTGGGCTCTGGTGCAGTGGGTCTATAACCTTAGTGCAGATTTACTCTTTGCCCACTCAGTGCTCCTTACAGCAGACTGTGCTTGAGCCTCACTGCTGGGGCTGGGACGATGGCTCAGCTGATGAAGTACTTGCTGCATGAGCAAGGGAACCTGAGCTCACTCCCAGAACCCGTGCAAAAGCAAATATGGCATGCACTTATAATCTGCCCTGCCTTGAGACACAAAGTGTACAGAAGCTGAGGAATGGTAGCCATAGTTGACATCTGGTCTCACATGCATGTGCATGCATGCACATACACACACACACACACACACACACACACACACACACACACACACACACACAGCCTAGCTCCCGATCTATAGACCCAAGAGTTTCCATTTTTCCTCTTAGTTTCTCCAGTGCTATGACTACCCATCAGTACTGGCTTGGGCAGACATGCCTCTTGTAGAAGCACAGATTACAGTATGATTGCCAGCTGATGTAGGGCAGGAAGGATGGTGGTGTTGGGTATAGCAATGGGGCTGTTATGACATGTGTTAGGTGTTTCACCAGTGTTCTCCAAATAAAAGAAAAAATATTTTGAAGCTAGCAGCTTCCAATAGTGTCAATGAAAAGGGTTTTCCCTCTCCCCTTATCTATTCAATATAGTTCTCAAAGTTTTAGCTAAAGCAATAAGGGAACGAAAAGAGATTAAGGGCATACAAATTGGAAAAGAAGAAGTGAAGCTATCTCTATTTGCAGATGATATGATTGTATACATAAGTGACCCACAAAATTCTTCCAAAGAACTGCTACAGCTGATAAACACCTTCAGCAATGTATCAGGATACAAGATAAACTCAAAGAAATCAGTAGCCCTTCTACACGCTAAAGATAGAAGAGCTGAAAAAGAAATAAGGGAAACATTACCCTTCATTTTAGCTGCAAATAATATTAAATACCTTGGAGTAACTATAACCAAAGAAGTAACAAACCTATTTGACAAAAATTTTAAATCATTGAAGAAAGAAATTGAAGAGGATATCAGAAAATGGAAAGCTCTCCCATGTTCCTGGATTGGTAGGATCAACATAGTAAAAATGGCAATTCTACCAAAGGCAATCTACAGATTCAATGCACTGCCTATCAAAATCCCAACACAATATTTTTTGGAACTTGAAAGAACAATACT
>PVIH01018826.1:0-37268 GCA_004025045.1 Sigmodon hispidus
CACAGCTAAGAGGTGAGTGCCATCCTGTCTCTCAGGCCAAGCAAAGACATTAATACCTTGAAGTCCATCCCAGAAACAACCACACACATACACAACACCACCAAGCTCCACCCTAAACCAAAGTAAGCTGGAAGAATGCCCCTATTGCCAAGTTTCAAAAAACACAGCTACCTTGGGCCAACCCCAGCCCAAACTGTCCACAGGGAGGGGATAGGGAGTTGTGGAGAAGAGAGAATGAACTGATGTGTTGGCAAGTGGAAGGGACCTTGAATAAGGATATACAAGGATAGAAACTGTGACTTCTTTGTTCATAATAATAGTAATAAAATAAATAATAATAATAATAATAATAATAATAATAATAAAAGAACAGCCATTGTTGAACCTTCAAGAAAATGAACTAGGCCCTCTAAGGATAGGCAACTGTACACTGACATGGGCAGTATGTGAGACTTGAGGGGAGAGATCAGACTGTGTTTCTGTGCATGGACTGGCACCTTGGAGCCCATTTCCTCCAGAAGAACACCTATACCCCTCTCAATAATAGGATGAGGAAATTGAACTTGTCTGGATTGGGTGCTGAGATAATCCACCTTGGGAATGTGGGGATGGGGAGGAAGGAGCATCAAGGGAGGTAGAAGGAAGTTGGAACAAAGGATTACTTGGATAAAAAAGACTTTATTCTATAAAAATAAATAAATAATTTAAAAAAGTACACATACTGTTTTCTTATTCCCTTCATTTAATTTTTGTTTGGTTGGATATTTGGTATTGAGTTACTTAAGGACACTTTCAATTCAAATGAATTATGGTTTTCAGTAGTGCCTTATACTCCTTGTGCACTTCAGATGGTCAGACTGCTTTTGTCTCCTTAATACAGTTACAGAGGGAAAGCACTGTTTTTACATTCAGAATATTTCCTTGGGGTTATATTTAAGAGTATGGACTTTGAGGGGTTCTTACTGAGTTATGGTTTTTGTTTTATAGACAAGATCTCATTTGCATTGCCAGACACACCTATCAAACACCAATCATTCCTGCTGCCTCAGTTTCCCAATGCTGGCGTAGACCAGGGAAGTCAGCTGAGAATATCACATTCATTGCTTAGGGAGGAAACAGTTAGTGATTTTGACATATAATTACATAGAGAGAAAACAGTTATTTTGACATATTTCAAGTAGGGATACTGAATCATTGTCCACAATGACTGAAGAGGCCTAAATTAACAGCAGTGTAGTCATGACAGGCTGCAGATAACAAACTGGAAGTAGGCCTCATGCTTAAAACAATCAGGATTTTAAGCCACAACTATACCCTTTTGAAATCCAATCAGAATTAAGACAACAAATACCAAATGTTCTATAACACAATTGATAGCTTAAATAATTCGTATATAGATTCCCAATTTCCTTGCAGACCACAAAAACCTACCAATGTTTGTGAAAACTCTTGCCATCTCACTCCTAACCAATCTGGAGTTCAACCTCCATTGAATATGTTTTTTTCCTACCCCTCTATCCTTTACTCCCTATACCTCTGCTTCACCTGGGCCTGAGCCTCTTCCTCCTCCAACAACTGTGTAGGAAGGGGCAGAGAACATAAGCTTGAGCTTGCAAAAGGCTCTTTAAATTTTGTTGGTGAAAATTTTTACATTACTGACACTAGTGATCATAGGCATGGGAGACCATCCCTGCCGGTATCTTCTGCATTTTCATTTTCACTGTTTTAAGGTCTTTACTGCCAAAGATTTTGGCCTGTCTAGAGTTTCATTAAGATTTTTCAAGGCTACCCTGAAAGGTTGTTTTTTGCAGGCTGTTTGTGATGTGTATATAGGAAGGTCACAGATATTGTGTAAGGTTTTTTTGTACACTGCTACTTTGATAAATGTGTTTATCAGGTTTAGAATGTTCCTGGTGTAGTCTTTAAGGTCCTTCATGTATAAAAATTATATCATATACTTAGATGCTGAAAAAGCCTTTTACAAAAATCAACATTCTTTTATGATAAAATTTCTGAGGAGGTCAGGAATAGAGGGGAAATATCTAAATACGATAAAGGTGATTTACAAGAAGCAGACAACCAACATCAAACTTAATGAAAAAAACCCTCAAATCAGGAACTAGATAAGGATGTGCTCCCTCCCCTTACTATTCAATATAGTTCTTGAAGTTTTAGCTAAAGCAATAAGAGAACATAAAGACATTAAGGGGATACAAATTGGAAAAGAAAAAGTTAAACTATCTCTATTTGCAGATGATATCACTTATGCACAATTGATCCATAAAATTCCACTAGGGAACTTCTGCCACTGATAAACACCTTCAGCAATGTAGCGGAATACAAGTGTAACTCAAGGAAGTCAGTTGCTATCCTATACACTAAAGATAAAAAAGCTGAAAAAGAAATAAGTGACATATCACCCTTTATAATAGCTGCAAATAATATTAAATACCTTGGAGTAACTATAACTAAAGAAGTAACACATCTATTTGACAAAAACTTTTAATCACTGAAGAAAGAAATTGACAGGAAAGAAAAAAATGGAAAGACCACCCATGTTCCTGGATAGGTAGGATCAACATAGTAAAAACAGCAATTCTATCCAAAGCAATGTACAGATTCAATTCACTTCCCATCAAAATCCAAATACACCTTTTAAAGACCTTGAAAGAACAATTTCACATTTGAAATAACAGGAGAGTCAGGATTGTAAAAACAATTTTCCTCAACAAAAGATCTTCAGGAGGCATCACCACCCACAACTTGAAATTATACTATAGATCTACAGTAATAAAAACAGGCTGGTACTGTCATAAAAAGAGACGTGTGGTCTGTAGCAGACAGAGATAAACTCAGACTGCCAGGGTCTCCCCAGCTGCTGCTGAGGGAATTTGCACTGCCACCTTCCTCCAACTGATCAATCAAAGAAGAAGTGAAGACTTGAAATCCAGGCCCCTGCCCACAGCAGAGGTAGAGATTGAGCAGACCTTTTATTCAGAGGTGACAGGAGATACACAAACCCACGTGCCACAACTGACTAGGAGACACCTAGTCGTGAACCATTGAAGCCATGGGCAGATGCCAAAGCAAAAATATATATAATAATGTAAAGAACAACAAGACAATTCCAGTAGAAAGTGGTGGTCCTACAACTACAAGCCCTGAACTGAGCAATGAAGAGGAAACAGAAGGAAGCAACACCAAAAATTCCTTTATGATAATCATTGAAGGTCTCAAAGAAGATATGAAAAAATGCCTTAAAGAAATAGAGAAAAAACAAACAAAAATTGGAAGAGATGAACAAATCTATGAAAGAAACATGCCAGGAACTAAAAACTGAAATAGCAATAAAAATGGCACGAAATGAGGCAAAGATGGAAATAGAAAACCTGAAGAAAAAAGCTGGAACCACAAATACAAGCATAACCTGCAGAGTTCAAGAGATGGAAGATAGAATCTCTGAAGTGGAAGACTCAGCAGCACAAATAGAAACTTCGGTCGAAGAAAATACTAAAACAAAAAAAAGTCATAACTCAAAATGTTCAGGAAAGCTGGGACAACATGAAAAGACCTAACTTGAGAATAATAGGAATAGAAGAAGAAGAAGAAGAAGAAGAAGAAGAAGAAGAAGAAGAAGACCAGCTCAAAGGCACAGATAATGTTTTCAAGAAATAATAGAAGAAAACTTCCCTAACCTGAAGAAGGAAATGCCTATAAAGATACAAGAAGCTTACAGAACACCAAATAGATATGACCCCCCCAAAAAGTCAGCACACCACATTATAATAAAACCACAAAACATACAGAACAAAGAAAAAAATTTAATACCTGCTAAAGAAAAAGGCCAACTTACATATAAAGGCAGACCCATCAGAATAACACCTGACTATTCAATGGAAACGATGAAAGCTAGAAGGGCTTGGTCAGAAGTTATACAGACACTAAAAGAACATGGCTGCCAAACTAGAATACTATATTCTGCAAAATTATCAGTCACCATAGATGGAGTAAACAAGATATTTCATGACAAAGTCAGGCTGAAACATTATCTATCTACCAATCCAGTGCTACAAAGAGTATTAGAGGGAAAACTCCAACCTAAGGATCCCAGATGACTCATGAAACCACAAACAATCAATAATTCCACAGAAGAATATGCCAGAGAAAGGAAATACAAACAAGTTACCACCAAAAAATGGCAGGAAATATCAAACAGAGGTCACTAATATCCCTTAATATCAATGGACTGAACTCTTTTATAAAACATCACATACTAATAATATGGATACAACAACAGAAGCCATCCTTCTGTTGCCTACAAGAAACACACCTAACCCACAAAGACAGACATAGGCTTAGAGTAAAGGGTTGGGAACGGATTTTCCTGTCAAATGGTCCTAAGAAACAAGCTGGGGTTGCCATTCAACTTTCTAAGTAAATAGACTTTAAGCTAAAATCAATTAAAAGGGACCAAGATAGTCATTACTTATTCATCACAGGAAAAATTGGTCAAGAGGAAATTTCTATCCTGAATATTTATGCTCCTAATATACAGGCACTTACCTATATAAAAGATACACTGCTAAAGTTCGAATCCCACATCAATTCTTGCACCCTAATAGTGGGAGACTTCAATATCCCACTTTGAACCCTGGATAGGTCAACCGAGAATCAACAGAGAAAAATGGAGTCTAAAAGAGGTTATGATGCAAATGGATTTAATAGATTTCTACAGAAGCTTCCACCCAAATGCAAAGGAATATACATATTTCTCAGCTCCTCATGGAACTTTCTCCAAAACTGACCACATAATTGGTCATAAAGCAAAAATCAATAGATACAAAAAAAAATGAAAATAATCCCTTGTCACATATCGGACCACCAGGGCCTAAAGTTAGAGTTCAACAACATCAAAACCCAAAGAAAGCCTACCAACTCATGGAAACTAAACAGCACTCAGCTGAACCATCTCTGGGTAAAGGCAGAAATTAAGAAAGAAATCAAAGTCTTCTTAGAATTTAATGAAAATGAATCCACAACATATCCAAACTTGTGGGACACAATGAAAACAGTCTTAAGAGGAAAATTCATAGAGATAGATGCCTACATGAAAAAACTAGAGAAATCTCACACTAGAGTCCTAACAGCTCAGCTGAAAGCCTTAGAACAATTAGAAGTGAACTCACCTAGAAGGAGTAGACATCAGGAAATAATCAAACTTAGAGCTGAAATCAATACAATTGAAACAAAAGGACAATACAAAGTATCAATGAATCTAAGTGTTGCTTCTTTGAGAAAGTCAACAAGATAGATAAGCCCTTAGCCAAACTAATCAAAAAACAGAGAGAGAGTTTTCAAATCAACAAAATGAGAAATGAAAAGGGGGACATAACAACAGACCCCCAGGAAATCCAGAGAATTATCAGATCATACTTTGAAAATCTATATTCCACAAAAATGGAAAACATTGATGAATTGGACAGCTTTCTGAACAGGTACCATCTACTAAAATTAAATGAAGATCAGATTAATTACCTAAACAGGCCTATAACACTTAAGGAAATTGAAGGTGTCATTAAAAGGCTCCCCAACAATTAAAGCCCTGGTCCAGATGGTTTCAGCGCCAAATCCAGACATTCAAAGAAGAATTACTACCATTACTCCTCAAACTATTTCACATAGTAGAAACTGAGGGAATATTGCCAAATTTCTTCTATGAGGCCACAATTACCCTAATACCCAAGCCACTCAAAGAGAAAACAAAGAAGGAGAATTATAGATCAATTTCCCTCATGAATATTGATGTTAAAATTCTCAGCAAAATTTTAACAAATCGTATACAACAAAGTATAAAAAATATCATCCACCATGACCAAGTAGGCTTCATCCCAGTAATGCAGGTCTGGTTTAACATACATAAAACCGTAAACATTATCCATCATAGAAAAAAAAATAAAGGAACAAAACCACATGATCATATCCTTAGATGCTGAAAAAGCCTTTGACAAAGTCCAACAATCCTTTATAATTAAAGCCCTGGAAAGATCAGGAATACAGGGAGAATACCTAAATATAATAAAGGCGATTTACAAGAATGGGAAAGCCAGTATCAAATTAATGGAGAAAAACTCAAAGTAATACCACTAAAATCAGGAACTAGACAAGGATGTCCTCTCTCCCAGTATCTATTAAATATTGTTCTCGAAGATTTAGCTATAGCATTAAGAGAACAAAAGGAGATTAAGGTGATACAAATTGGAAAAGAAGAAGTGAAGCTATCTCTATTTGCAGATGATATAATTGTATACATAAGTGACACACAAAATTCTTCTAAGGAACTGCTACAGCTGATAAACACCTTCAGTAATGTAGCAGGATACAAGATTAACTCAAAGAAATCAGTAGCCCTTCTATACACTAAAGATAGAAGAGCTGAAAAAGACATAAGGGAAACATTACTCTTCATTATAGCAGCAAATAGTACTAAAAACCTTGGAGTAACTATAACCAAGGAAGTAACAGACCTATTTGACAAAAATTTTAAATCACTGAAGAAAGAAATTGAAGAGGATATCAGAAAATGGAAAGCTCTCCCATGTTCCTGGATAGGTAGGATCAACATAGTAAAAATGGCAATTCTACCAAAAGCAATCTACAGATTCAATGCACTGCTCATCAAAATCCCAACACAATATTTTTTGGACCTTGAAAGAAAAATACTCAATTTCATTTGGAATAACAGAAAAGCCAGGACTGCCAAAACAAATTTACTCAACTAAAGAACCTCAGGAGGTATCACCATCCCTGACTTCAAGTTATACTATAGAGCTACAGTAATAAAAACAGCCTGGAACTGACATAAAAACAGACTTGTGGATCAATGGAATAGAATTGAGGATCCAGACATTAACCCCAAAACCTATGAACACCTGATCTTTGACAAAGAGGCCCAAAATATTCAATGGAAAAATGTATATTTAACAAATGGTGTTGGCATAGCTAGATGGAAGTGTGTAGAAAAATGCAAATAGATCCGAGCCTGTCACCCTGCACAAAACTCAAATCCAAGTGGATCAAAGACCTCAACATAAATCTAGCCACTTTAACCTTGATAGAAAAGAAAGTGGGAAATACATTTCTACGAACTGGCACAGGTGACCACTTCCTAAATATAACACCAGTGGCACAGACACTAAGACCAACAATCAATAAGTGGGATCTCCTGAAGCTAAGAAGCTTCTGTAAAGCCAAGGACACTGTCAATAGGACAAAACGACAGCCTACAGAATGGGAAAACATTTTCACCAACCCTACAAGTGTAGAGGTCTGATCTCTAAGATATATAAATAACTCAGGAATCTAGTGCTCAAAACCTTGAATAACACAATCAAAAAATGGGGTTCAGATCTAAAAAGGGAATTCTCAGCAGAAGAATTACGAATGGCTGAAAGGAACCTGAAAAAGTGCTCATCATCTTTAGCCATTAGAGAAATGCAAATCAAAACAACTATGAGATACCACCTAACACCTGTTAGATTGGCTAAGATAAAAGGCACAGATGACGGCCTATGATGGATGAGGATGTGGATCAAGAGGAACTCTTCTCCATTGTTGGCAGGAGTGTAAGCTTGTTCAGCCACTTTGGAATGCAATATGGCAGTTTCTCAGAAAATTGAGAATCAATCCCCCCAAGGACCCAGCAATACCACTTCTGGGTGTATACTCTAAAGATGCACAGTCACACTCCAAAGGCATTAGCTCAACTATGTTCATAGCAGCATTATTTGTAATAGCAAGAACCTGGAAACAACCTAGATGTCCCTCAACTGAAGAATGGATTAACAAACTGTGGTACATCTACACAATGGAGTATTACTCAGTAGTAAGAAAAAATGGTATCCTAAAAATTGTAGGCAAATGGCTGGATTTGGAGAATATCCTACTGAGTGAGGTATCACAAACTCAGAAAGATACGCAGGGCATGTACTCACTCATTAGTGGACTCTAAACAATCAAACAGAAAAACAAGAAAAAAGCCAAGCATGCCCAAGCTGCAAACCACAACTACTTAACAGCCTGGGATCATAAACATCCTGGACTGACACCTTGGATCCCACTCCCCCTAGAGGAACACCTGATGCCCTCTTGAAGTAGGGTGGAGAAAACTGGATCTACTAGGAGTGGAGACTGAACTAAGCAGTATTGGGGCAGTGGGACCATGGGACTGCCTGCATCTTGCCTGGGAGGGGATGAGGATATGTGGAGAAGAAAGAATGACCTGATGTGGTGGGAGGGGGTAGGGAGCTTGAAAAAGGATATACAAGGTTTGTAAGTGTGACTTCTTTGTTCGTAATAATAATAAAAAGAGACGTGTGGATCAATGGAATCAAATTAAAGCTCCTGCCATTTACCCAAACCCCAATGAACACCTTATCTTTGACAGAGAGCACAAAATATTGAGTGGAAAAAAGTATCCTCAAGAAATGGTGTTGGCATAGAAGGATGGTAGTGTGTAGCAAACTGCAAATAGTTCCAAGCCTGTCACCCTGCACAAAACTCAAATCCAAGTAGATCAAAGCCCTCAATATAAACCCAGCCACACTGAACCTGATAGAAAAGAAAGTGAGTCATTCCCTCCAATTCCTTGGCACTGGTGTCCAATTGCTAAATATAACATCAGTAAAACAGACACTAAGAATAACAATCAATAAGTTGGGACCTCCTGAAACTGAGAAGCTTCTGTAAAGCCAAGGACACAGTCAATGAGACAAAAAATGACAGCCTACAGAATGGGAAAAGATTTTCACCAACCCAACAAGTGATAGGGAAGTTATCTCTAAAATATATAGAGAACTCAAGAAACTAGAGCCCAAAACCTTGAATTAACTAATCAAAAAATGGGGCTCAGAACTAAAAAGGGAATTCTTAGCAGAAGAATTACAAATGCTGAAAGGCACTTGAAAAAGTGCTCATCAATCTTTAGTCATCAGAGAATTGCAAATCAAACCACAACCACTGAACAGCTTGGGATCTGAAAGCCCTTGGACCGGCTTTTGATATAGTAATATATTATTATATTACTATAGTTAAGTTCCTATAGGAGATGGTTTCATTACAGGAATGGAGCAGTTCTGTTCCTGTCTATGGAAAGCCTTTAAACTTACGATCTGCTCAAGGAGTTTCCCTACAGATGTTTAGTAGTTCTTCTCTACTCGATTGAAAATTGTTATTTCTCTGTCCTGCTCTACTGCAGCCAAAGAAAGTCTGACCCAAACCTCATTGGAGAGATTTATTGGGAGGCAGGAATCCAGGGAAATAGGGTTTTTTCCACCCTGGAAGCTCCAAATTGAACATGTACATGCCTTTTATAAAGTACTTTAGGGGCAGATTTTTTCCAAGGTTAATATTTTCAGGGGTGGGGGAGAATTGGTCAGATTTCAACTCCTGAGCTTTGAGAAGCTCAGAGACTGGCTGCCATTTCATCATTAGGAATTGGAGAGTTTGATGCTCAGAGATTAATTGATCAGATGAGGTGATCAGAACCAGGATGTGTTTCTTTGCTTCTGGTTTCAGTATAAGGGTGTTTTTTTTAGGCTGTCCCTTTTACCTATGGTTGCATTATCAAATATAGGTAAAATATAAGCATTAATATACTATTATAGTATATTACTTGTTAGATTAATTTATTTTTAAAAAATGACAGTCTTCATATAAATATATTCCAAATATTGCAGCACTACAGGAACTGTGTACACTTAAAACATTGCTTGTTTATGGGTAATTTAAAGCTATTCACACCACCAGGTGTTAAAATCCTAGTAAAAAGAAGCTGTAGGTTAATAAAATATCCACTAAATGGTTTGGGTAGTAGCATGTACATGACCTGCACAGCTGGTACAGATAGAAGAAAATGCACATGTCTGGAACAGCTCCTGGGATACTTCAGGCTGCACCTTTAACTAAATTCAAGGACACACAGGACAATCTCAGGGGAGTGTGGCAGTGGCTCTGTCTGAAGATGCACCTTTTGCCCATCTGCCTTCCAAAGGCTTCTGAAATCTGGACCAGGAAAAACTGGCTATTTACCAGGCTCAGGGACTGTGATGCTGATTGCTTCAGGAGACAACCAGAACCATAGCCCCATGGGGACTCTGGAAACCTGGTCCATGCAGATGGCCATGGCAGGCCCCACCCAGCTATAAACATCACCCCCACCAAAACTCAGGGAAAGTCCTGTCCTACCTTACAGAAATCCCCACTCATACCTGAAGGGCAAGACCTGCCTTTTGGAAAGCACAACCTAAATCTCTGTCAAACTTTAAGCCAGGGTCAACCTGTCAAGCATGGGGCAAATCTTGCTCTGCTAAGACATGGCAACAAGCTCTGCTTCGATTGAGAAATTGCTGTACCAGACCAGGCAACAATCACCATTTATCTGGTCCAGCACTAAGCTCCACCTGTGTCCCAATTCCCACCAAATAGGGTCTAACAGTAACATAAACCATGGACTTCATTAGGGACCCCAAAGCCCAGCTACGGCAAAGCTCCACCCATCTGTGGCAAACTCTGACCTCAGCTTGTCCATCATGGTTCAGCCTGCTCTTTGCAGTAGTGCTCCTCCTGACCCATGGAGGGTGCTGCCCTTCCCCCTTAGCTGTCTCTCACCCATTCCAAATGAAACCGCTCCACTCCCACTCCCCTCTTACCCATTTTACCCTATCCAACCGTTGTCTCTTGGGTCTCCATCCTTTTGAAAGGAGCTAATTTTGCATCCTCTGCAACTGTGCAGAAAGGAGCTTTGTGCTGAGCCCAGTATTGCACATGCGTACTGAGGCCTGGTGGTGTATGATTAAATGACAGTTGGGAGTGTACGAATTCCGGCCTCTGATGCCCTGAAACCCTCATTTCAGTGCTGTGAGCTACCTTGTCTGCCTCTCAGCAGGGTGAGTACTGTATCACTGAGCTGACCAAAGAGAAAACCACCATTTATTCCTGTCCCAGAGGCAGCATCTGGTGACCAGGTTTCAGCCCAGGCACCACAATACAGTTGACCTATAAACAATGAAGTGCAGTTCAGATTTATATAACCTTAACACTCCTCTGTTATTTGGTAAAAATTATATTTGGAAACATGAGGACCCGACCTGACATTCATGTCCAGTTCATACCTACTCACACTAAGGCTTTGTGGTTAATCTGTATTTACAAAATGCAGCTGTTGATCCTCAAAAACTGCAGGAGTATTTTTCATTGTTTGTTTAGGTGGGACAATCAGCAGGTATGTATAGGTTCTATCTACAGACTGTATAAAGGGGTGGCATTTCCTTTTCTCATTTTCATTCTTCTCTTCCTTCTTCCCCCTCCATTCTCTCTCTTTCTATCCATTTCTGTTTCTCTCCTCTCTTCATGGACTACAACCAGCACATATTATGTTTAAGTGAACAAATGCTTCTTCTCATTTTGGTAAGTGCACAAAACCTATTATTTGAAATTTGTGTGGTTCCAAATAGTATTAAAGTATTGGATATTTCTTTGTTTCTATTTCTTGCAGATATGTCTGAGTGTTTGTCCCCACATTATCAACTTGGGATTTTTAGTTTGTTCATTTTCAGAAATTTTCTCATTTTGTTAGTTTCATGTTTTGATAAATTTTACAGAAGTCCAATTAACACACATTCATTTCAAGTGTAAAGCTACTGGCTTTATGGCTTTCATGTTTGCTTCAACTTGACCAAACTCCAATTTCTTCCTAACTATCCTTCGCTGACCTCCCTATTCTTAGATAATGTGCATCAGAAAGCTTTAAGTGTTGAATTATCCCTCTGTCTCTTTAAGGTGTTCTCCTCCTAGCCTCAGCACTTGTGTAGCACAGACCTTATCCAGAACCAGAGAATGTCATTTCTGAAATACAGCACCCAGAAATGATTAGGATCCCTAGTTCCCCATCTCTGTAAAACCCTGAATGTTTGACTTCTCAGTGTCAGACAGAAGATTCAGGTGGTCCAAGGACAGAGCTCATTCTGAGTTCTAAGGTCTTCCACCTCTTTTTCCTGGGTCATTGTGAAGACAAATCTTGGTTGCCAACTTCAGTGTTGGCCTGTGGCATGTCCTTGGAACATTTTCTTGATTGACAAGTGACATAGGAGAACTCTCCCATGGTGGGTGGTAATATTTTCTCTAGGCTGCCTGGCTAGGTTTTCTGTTCTGAGTTAGCCTCCAGTCTTAGGCACACTGGCTATGTGTATTTCCATTTAACTTTCATCTGGGTAAGGTTTTCAGACAGTGGCCTTTGTCTCTTGGTAAGTTTTGGGACTTTTCTCCTTTCTGACCCCTTTTTGGGCTGTTATCATACTAAGTAGCTTCTCCACTTCACAGTCATTTGAATCATCACTGACAATTAGATTGGAGAGTACAATTAGATTAATTTAGAATAACAAAAAGAAGGGACTATTCTATGGTTACTAATCTTATGCTGATTAAATATTTATATATTTAGTTTCCTGTACATTGTGTTGGGCTTTCGTCTCTTATCAATTTTCTGCAGAGATCCATGACAATGCCACATGGCAAACTTGAAGTATTCAAAAGGAAAATGGGCCCTACAATGATGATTTGGAGGCAGAGATGTTTAGATTTGAACTGTAATCTTGGTGTAATTTTCCTTTGATACATAGGCAGTGTCCTTTCTCTATCTCTTTTAAAGAAAGGGGAGGAGTCTTATTACAAAGTGTATTTTGTCAGATATTATAAAGTATGCAACAGCTTGTCTCTTGGGTCCGTTTGCTTAGAATTTCTCTTTCTAACACTTGAGATGTGTTTCTTGGATGCAACAGAAAGATGAAAACTGTTTTGCCATCTATTCTGTAAAACTATGTCTTTTTATTGTGAAATTAAATTCATTGATATTAGAGATATCACTGACCAATGACTGCTAATTTCTGCTATTTGGCTTTTGTTGTTGATAGTGCTATTTGTGTGATTATGTGAGTGAGTCTGTTTGTGTTGTGTGTGTGTGCTCTTTCTTTATTTTGATTATGCCAGAGTGAGATTATTTCTTTCTGTGTTTTCATGGGTACAGATGCTCTCCTTAGGTAGGAGTTGTACTTTTATCATCTTCTGTAAGGTTAGATTTATGGATAGATAGTGTTCAAATGATTTATCATGTAATTTCTTAGTCTCTCCACTTATATTGATTAAATGTATCCCTGGGTATAGCAGTTTTGGATAGATTATGTTGTCCCACAGAATCTGCAGACACTTATGCAGGTCTTTCTGGCTTCTAGAATTTCCATTATGAAGCAGGTATAAAACTACTATATGTTGCTAGTTTTATTTCCATGGAATCTTTTAATATTTCTTCTTTACTCTGTCTGTTTAGAGTCTTATTGTATGAAGGGCTGACTCTTTTACTTGGTCCAATTTATTTGGTATTATATTTGCTTCTACCTTTATAGGCACCTCCTTCTTTTGATTAGGAAATGTTACTTCTACGATATTGTAGAAATTAATTTCTAGGTTGTAAGCTTATATTTTCTCTTATTGTATTCCAATCATTATAGATTGTGTCATAAGAAAGAAAGGATAAGTTCTGCATGCAACATACCTGTTTTTTGGCAGGTGTGGCCTGTGTTATAGCATGAATTGTATTGGAGTTGGAGTCTGGGACACAGTGATAAATGTGGGGAGGGAGGTAAGGAATGAATGGTCTATGTGATTTACTGGAGATGTGGGGAAGAAGAAGGAAGGCTGAAGCTGGTGTTCTGTCACTTTGTTAGGGAGAAGAATCTAGTTTTAGTTTTCTAGGTCTATATTTCATATGTCAGCCAGAGGCAAAAATCATACCTCATATTTCAGTTTTGTTTATGGAAACCTGAGAGGTAAGAATATAGTAAATGCTTATGAATAGTTTGACTATATTTAACAGATTTAAAAACAAGTGTTATTATTAAGAGAAACCACTTATGTTCACATCTGTGGATATCTGTGTTGTGTACTGAGTATCAAAGATAAATTTTTACAGTCTGAAAACAGATGCTAACTGGTACAATTATCTACAAACATGCCCTATTACCAACTCTGCACCAGTAAATGCCCTGCATATAGGGAAAATGGTTTTACATGTTTGATATTTGATTTTACTGACCTCTGCTTCTTCCCCTAAAGGTGAAAGTCCTGGCTTTAGGATTTGCACTCAGTAGATAAAATGCTTCAGAATTCTCTTGACCTTCTTTGTCCTGGAACCTCCTTGGTGAAATGAGGGGGAGGTGCACTGAGGACTCTTAGGCAGCTGTTCATCACTCCTCAGAGTTCAACTCACACATTTCTCTGTGTCCAAGAGATAGAGAATAAGAACAGCCAGAGTAAACTTCCATGTCTTAATTAAGAACAGAATACTGTTGGTGTGTTGTGTGTAGTAAATGGAAAACAAAATGATTTTGTGTGTATTGTTATCAGTCTGAACATTCTAAAGTTTGATTAAACAGAAAATAAGTTTTAGCAGCAATTTTAATATGTATGTTAGAACTAAGTTTTAATAAAACATACATGTGGTATTTTTTCACAAGTTTTGTATCAACAGTTTTGAGAAATCCAGGTCATAAAAATAAAAAAGTTTTAGGGGAAAAAATCAAATTTGAATTCAAGAGTCAAAATTGAATTTTTTTAGGATTAACTTAGTTTATTGTTAGGATTCTTTTTAAACATTTATAGGTGAAATTGTTATTTTGTCAAAGACAACTGCAGATAGATTTAACATAAATATACTGAAAACATCAATAAAGAGGGCAAAGTAAAACAAAGATTTATCTTGAGGTCATCTTTGCTGTTAGTTTAAATTTGACCCAGTTTACTTGAGAAGATGAGTCAAAGTCACCATTCTGAGAGAAAAACAAGGTGTTTTTCTCCTTTTTCATCAATGGATCAATGAATAATTGGCAAAAGAAATAATTTAAAATTGTTATTGGTTAAAATTGCTAATTACTATATGACATTCCTCTGCTTGCATGGCACTATGGTTATTTTTATCTTGATTTAAAGCAATGTGCTGCCGAGCTGCTCATCTCTAGAATCCATTGAAAAAATAGGTGGAGTTTTTTAATAGGGAAGGGTCAGGAGCCAGTGTGAATAAAGCCTCCTCCATGAGCTCATTCTTTGGGTGCTACTGCAGGTAAAGGAAAGTCTATGGCATCATTATTCTTTGGTTGGGGAAGACATTTTCATTTTAGTATGGTATTACCCTTACATGAGCAGAGACTCCCACCAGATGCCACACTGGAGTGTCTTCCCACTATAAACTCAGTTTCTTGAGCTGAATTTGTCACACAAATTTAGTCAATCTGATACATTATTATGAAATAAAATCCACATTTTGCTCACATTAGATTTTACATACAGACCTTTTTCATTTTGTAGGTGAAAATGTGAACACAGCCTTCACTACCAAGAACCATGTGCCCCAGCTTGTCTCATCTGTGGAAATCCCATAAGTAAGCACATCCAGAAAGCAAGCAGTGGATGAGCCTCCATGGAAATGCTTTGTAATGACAGTATTTTTCCTGTGAAGTGATGATGCAATGTTATCTCTGTTGTGTTCTTGAAATTTCAACCAAAATTCTCCATGCCATATTTCATCATGTCTTTGCCCATGCTGTAAACATTACCCACTGTTGAATTAAAATAAACCCTCTATGAGCAGTATTTTAAACCACTCAAATTTGTCATGGGACATCCTCATTCTGCTCCCCAATAGTCAAGCTTTTCTGAGGTTTTAGTTTATGGTGTACATATTTTAATTTTCTAATTTCTAAAAATGAAACATATTTATGTGCCAAATTTCTTTCTTTTGAGGTCATTAGGTATCCCCGCAGGTAGCAGAGTCTGGCGTATAAAGAACAAACAAGTAGAGAGTTTTTATATAATTTCTTCTTTTTCCCAACTGATAAACAACTTTTTTTCCAATCTTTGTTAGTGAAAGGTTTTTTTTAACTGAAATTTTCATGCCTCCATGACATTTTCTAGCATGACTTGATAAATTTTATCATTACCTTTTCCTAGAAGGTCTGGCTGACCAGCATGGGATCTGATGTGTGTTTTTGTTTTTTGTTTTTGTTTCTTTTAATAATCCACAAAAAACTTTAATAAAAACAGTAAGGGGGCTGGGAGTGTAGCACACTGGTGATATCATTATTCAGCATGTGCGAAGCTCTGGGTCCTATCTCTAGATCTCAAGGAAGGAAGACAAACTGCTATAGCTACATGGAAGCAAAGCTCAGTCCTGCTGTTTGGTTCGGGAGGCCTCAGCACTGGCGCGGAGTACAGCCCCCGGTGAAGGGTATGGGCGCTGCTGGAAGAGGGGCCCAGCTGTTGTCATGTTGGCACCTGTCTTGGCCTCATTCCTCTTGGGTAGTCCTGTTGACCATGTGCCCCGGGGCGCATCTGAGTAAGAAGTGGGGTCCATAGGGTCTAGTTCTTCATCTTTCTGGCTAACTACCTTCTTGCTCTTGGGATAAAGAGCCAGTTCCTCTTTGCGATGGTGGCACTGGTCTTCGCCATCTTCTCGATCTTCCGGGTCTGCCTTGTCATACCCCTATCCCGATCTCATTCCTTGTCCCGATCTCTCTCTGTCTCTACTTTGTCATAGCTCCACCCTCGATCCCTGTCAGTCTTACCATGGTTTCGATCTGTCTTGTCATGGCTCCTGTCTGGCTTCTCGTGACTTTGGCCTGACTTCTCATGAATTCTGTCCAACTTCTTATGATTCCGGTCCAACTTGTCCTCAGCATCTGCATTAGTGTTCCTCAATTTCTTGGCAGATTTGCTAATGACAAAGTTAGGGTCATGTTGTGAGAGCCATGACACAAGGTCTGTCTCCACATTCCAGTAGTAAGGGAGTCCACAAGAAGGGTCGAACACCTTGTACCAGCTCCGTGGCAGATCCTCTAACCGAGTGGGCTCATAGTCAAAAGAATCAGCATCATAGTCCTCAGCAATAATCTCTTCCTCTGGCTCGGTCTCCAGATGTTTTAGGATGCCCCTCTTTGCCAATCGGCTCTGCAGCGAAACAGGGAGCAGCATTGTGGGTTGCTGACCAGATCAATACCTAAGGTCTCTGTTTTTAAAGCACAAAACGCTCCTCAAGCTCCCCAGATGCAGCTAACTCCTGATGTGTGTGTGTGTTTTTTTTAATAAGGGATGAATCCTATTCTTGATTAGTTAAAAATCAAGGAACAAAGTAAATTCTGTTTTATCAGGATTAAATTCAGCAGTTTTAAAGGGTACCTCTTTATGAATACTGACAGTAACTATGTTAAGACATCATGTAAAATTCATGGATACTATGAGACTAGAATATAATTCTGACTTTGACACAGAATCATAAGAGCTTTGATTCAATTTATTTAAATTTTCTGATTTATAACCTGCCTTTCCTTATTTTTTTTATGAGTATAAAATTCAAGTGCTACAGTAATTGATGTCTCTTGCACAATATGAGTAAGAATGCAATCAGTTCTCTTTATATATTAAATTTTCTTCCTTCAGGGTATTTGTTGCTGATCACAACAAAGATTACAGCAATCTCTTTGCCAATGTTCCTTTTTTTGCCCACAAAATCAAATTTAGCATATGTAAAAGGTACTACAATTTCTGGCAGGTCTATTCCTGCTAACGGATGATATCTCAATTTTCAGTTTAGAATCTAATCATTTCCACAAACATTTTTAATATTTTACTCTATGTGGTTAAAGTTTCATCTTATGATAATATATTCTCTCTGCATTACTATAACTGTAACAGAATGTAGACAAAATAAAATAGTCAGAATGCAGCAAAGCTCTGGATCCAAACAATGTGCATCCTGTCATATTTTTGTCACCAAAACCAATTGTCTCTCAGATTCAGGTGATAATTGCTTTGAACTCTTTTAGTCCTTGTTACTCTTAAAGGTTTGGAACAATTAGTAAGTTGTTGATTTTTTTTCTCTAATAGGGGCCATTGTTGGGCAATGTCTGTTAGCAATCTTTGGAGATCATTAAGTGTCCAAAATGAGGGCTGGAGAATTGGCTCAGAGGTTAAGAGCACAAGCAGCTCTTCCTGAGGTCCTGAGTTCAATTTCCAGCAATCCTATGGTGGCTCACAACTATCTATAATGAGATAGGGTGCTTCCTTCTGGCATGCAAGGATATATGCAGACATAATACAGCACACATCATAAATTAAAAAATAAATCATTTAAATAATAGTTCAGGGATAAACTGTATTAAAAACAAAACAAAAAATAAAAACATCAAATCAAAACAAACTAAAAAAGAATCCAAAATGGATCATTCCTAGTTAGCACCTTTTGGTGACAAATTTTTGGTAGACTTACTTTATGTCCTCAATAGTAAATAAAATCTCCTCATGGTATTGTTATAAGCAGTTTGAAATTGTGAACAAGGCAAAATTTTCTTTATTTTTTCAAACATTCTTCCTAAAGTACCTACGTTTTAACTAGCCAGTAAAATAATGTACATACAATGGTAAACTATAGATTGATACAACTCCTTACATGTAATTTCTAATAACTGTTGTATAGAATATTAGCACATGGTATGGTTGTTTAACAAAAAAATGAAGGAAAATCTTCCATTGATTTCTCTTAAGGGGCTGAGAGTAATTACAAGTAGCTACTGTGAAGGGAAAAAAATAGTTTTTTTTCTTTTTTAAAGGTATAGTGAAGAAACAATATTCATTCCCAATGTTTATAAGGGGACATTTTTTAGATAACAGAGAGTGCAACAGAATTTTAGATTTCAGAGAGCCCATCGGATGAATCATCTTAATAAGAGCTGTTAGATAAGCTACCATTCTCTATTTTACAGATTTCTTTTTGATTACAAGCTCAAGATAATTCCAAGGGCTGGTTTATTGTTCAATATGACCATCATTTCTATGGCCTCCATTTTAACTGTTTTTTAAGTCCATTGCTGAATCCATATAGATTTGTTCGAAGATTCTGAGTAGAAAACAATCTTTCTGCTTCAAATTAAGCAGAAATCTGGCACAGGTAAACCCTCTATTTTGAGGTGTTAGTTAATCCCACTTGCAGTCATATTGATAACCAAAAACAACCATCACAGTAGTATTCCCCTTTCAGTAACAGTCTTGATCAAAAGGTCCCCTTACAGAGGAAAAGGAAGGAGTGACTATAAGAATTAGTTACATCTGAGTCAGCTATAGATCTCATGTTCAACAAGACTTTTACTTTCTTTGTTATAGTATTAGATGACTGATATAGGACTAAAAAGCCTATCTCTGGTTTCTTGGGGGAAGAAGCTAAAACTCCAATAATGAAATAATATAGTGTATCTGTAGTTGAATACTTTAAATTCAAATAATTACATTATGTCTAGTAGTAACTGTGGTTTAAAAAAAAGTTCCAAGAGGCAGAAAATGTGTACTCTGTAAAGAAAAGAGAAGAAAGCAAACTGACTGTACCTATCAGGAAGAGTGGGGATTCTGAAGAGCCATGGGAATTTGGACATGAGTATATTAGCCTACAAAATACTGAACAAAGAATGTTGTATATCACCTCTTTTCAAATAGCTTTGTATTACAGAATATTTTCTTTATCATTTTGTAAGTTATAACTTTCTCAGTTTAACTAGGCTGATTCCCTCAACTCCATTTTGAGATAACATATTATCTCCATGTTGTCCATGCTGGCCTAGAACTCTTGCCTCAGCACCCCCAAATACCAGGATGACAGGCCTGAACCACAGCACTCAGGTAATCTGATCTTACCTGATCCTAGCCAGAAACAAATTAAGAGCTTTTCTACTTAGAAGATCGTGATGAAAAATATCTTAAGCCCTCCTCCCTTATTTACCCCAGCATATCTAATCTGTTATCTTTCTATAGTTTCTTGAAACACAAACACACACACACACACACACACACACACACACACAGCTTGAAATAAACCTTTAAAAATAGTTTGCATTATTCCAAAATTTGATTGTTGATCTATGCTCCTAGCCAGGACTGCCCTCAGCTTCTGGCCATGGGTTTAGTAGCAGTACCTGAAATCCAGAATTTAGGTGTGTATTTCTTTAACATTATTTATTGAGCATCCACCGAACTTGACATCCACCAATATCAGTAGGTGAGATGATGAGAATGTAAGATTTTTGCTTCTTTGGTATAAACTTTGGAAGCTTATAAAATAGTAGTTTTCCATATGGCTTTTTCAAGTATCCTTAGGTTATATATCCTTCCCCATCTCTCCTCAACCCTGCTCTCACAGTCTCTTTCCTTGGAAGACTGATTCTTTCCAATCCTGCTGGAGACACTTAAAAGAAACTGAACCACATTATAGACACAGGCTGGGCAGTTATTAGCCAGGTGCTACCTGTTTCTTAAAAAATTCTGTGACAGGATAGTTCAGTCATGAATTAAGATTAGAAATTTGCCCTCCTCAGATGCTGAAAAACACTACTGTATCAAGGTACATTGTGCAGTCACCCAATACTCATACAACGTTGCACCTAATTGGACCAAGAGTATCAATTTGACCAAGTGTGTGGCTCCCTGAGAGACAGACACAGGCAGAGCAGACTGAACCAAGAACAACTCTCTGAGGCACAGACACCACTTGCACTAATTGAAGGAAGAGATGGGTAGATGTCAGTGCAAGAATACCTACAATAACATATAGAGTGATATGGCAGTACCAGAATGTATTTGCTCTATACCAGCAAGACCTGAACATCACAACATAGAAGAAGCAGAAAAAAACCTTAAAAATAACTGTATGAAGATGACAGAGGCCTTTAAAGAGAAAATGAAAAACTCCCTTAAAAAAATTAAGGAAAAACAAAAAAAATGGGAGGAAATGGTAAACCAAGAAAAGGCAATCAATCAGGTGAAAGAAACAGTTCAAGACCCAAAAACTAAAATATAGGTAATAAAGAAGACACAAACCAAGGGAATTCTGAAAATGGAAAATCTGTGTGAACAACCAGGAAGTACAGATGCAAGCATGACCATCAGAATGCAAGAGATGGCAGAGGGAATCTCTGGTGTGGAAATCTCTGGATAGAAGAAATCAACTTGTCACTCAAAGAAAACACTTAAGACAAAAATCATAACACAAAACATGTAGGAAATCTGAGACACCATGAAAGATTAAACTTAAGAATAATAGGAATAGAAGGAGAAGAATACCAGCTCAAAAGTACAGATAATATATTCAACAGAATCATAGACAGAAACTTTCCCAACCTAAAGAAGGAGATGCCTATGAAGATACAAGAAGCTTACAGAACACAAAATAGACTAGACCTCTATAAAAAGTCCCCTCACCACATAATAAGCCACTAAACACAAATAATAAAGAAAGAATATTAAGAGCTGAAAAGGAAAACAGCCAAGGAACTTATAATAGCAGACCCATGAGAATAACACCCTACTTCTCAATGGAAACTCTGAAATTCTGAAGGTCCTAGAAAGACGTTATGCAGAAACTATGAGAACGCAGATGCCAATCCAGACTGCTATACCCAGCAAACCCCTCAATACCATAGTCAGAGTACATAAGATATTCCATGGGGAAAATAAACAGATTTAAACAATACCTATGGCCTTGAACTCACAGAGATCCACCTGCCTCTACTTCCTGAGGGCTGGCTTAAAAACAAAGAACTGGACAGCTGAATGGTATTTACCTTCTCAGGAAAAGTTGGAATATGGGTGACATAAACTGGTATATACACTTCATCAATCCTGTGGCTGGGATCAGATGAGATGACTGACAAGCTGGATGTGTGTCTGCTGGCACATCTCCGCAGGGAACTTCATTCCAAAACAGATATGGCTTCTGCTATAGAAACAACCTGGGAAATAAGTACATCAAAACCCATGGGTCCAGGCACACACAGAACCCACCAACACTACCCTGCCCTTCTGACTCTCTGGACAGGCTAGTTTAACCAGACACAAATATATTTTAACTTCCCAATGTCTTCCTTCAAAATAACACTTTATCCTATAGGAAACTGTTTCTATTTCCCTGGTGAGATGCTATTGCCCACCTTATCCTGGGTCACAACCCTCCTTATTTCTTTCCATTGCATGATCCTCCTGACTAGCTCCTTTGTACATATGGATGTCTCCAAAATCTCTTTAGGTTTGCCACTTCTGGAACACTGAGCATAGACATTTTCAAATCAGTGTATCCAAAATATTATGTCTATATTGAATATTACAGTCTTTGTCCCTTTATTTGTTAAAACCCAACAAAGCAATTAACAAACAAACAAAAACAAGTAAAACAACAAATTATAAGGCCAAATAGATTATTTAGAGATACTGTGCCTCTCTCCATAAAGAACTTCAGATCACCATAGTTTAGTATCTGTTTATGAGTGCTGAGGGTTTGGAACCAATGGCGTGATAACTGTTCATAAAAGACATAGAGAATCACCATGACAGGGAATGGTATAGTCTGAGGAGGGACAATGTAGTCTTGGCAGAATTCTTCTCTGCAGAACTGACCTTGCAGATTAATTCTAAAAAGGAAAGCAGTTCACACATAAGGCAAACAGAAGAATAAACATTTTAAGCATAAGCAGATCCCTGGACAAACACACACTGGACATCATTGAACAACCACAGGCAAGCAGCGCAATAAGGCACAGACAGCTGACTGAGGACACAAGAACTTACTCTTTATGTGTGTTTCCCGTTATCCCTCTGCTTGTCAGTGCACTTGCCACAACCACAGCTGATTTGTCTATTCTCCACTAGAGCAAGCAGCAAACACTGCATTCATGTGGACCTCAGTACTCTCATGTTCATTGAAAAAATAAATGGAGAGTTCTTGCGAGTTTCCTCTTGCCGTGAGCATCAGCACTCTGCCCTTCTGCTTCTGGCCTCTTCCCTCATGCCATGGCCCCCAAATGGCAATCTGCGCTCTTGCCTCAGTCCAAGAAACCCAAATCGGTTCCTGTCTCGAAGCTGGAAGAGAAGTCGGCCTCTTCCATCCTGCCGAAGGGAGAAAAAGAACAGCAAGAAGCAATTGAACACATTAATGAAGTACAAAATGAAATAGACAGGCTTAATGAAAAAGCCAGTGAGGAAATTTTGAAGGTAGAACAAAAATATAACAAACTCTGCCAACCATTTTTTCAGAAGAGGTCAGAATTGATCACCACAATCCCAAATTTTTGGGTAACAACATTTGTCAACCATCCACAAGTGTCTGCACTGCTTGGGGAGGAAGACGAAGAGGCTCTGCATTACTTGACCAGATTTGAAGTGACAGAATCTGAAGACATTAAATCAGGTTACAGAATAGCTTTTTATTTTGATGAAAATCCTTACTTTGAAAATAAAGCTTTCTCCAAAGAATTTCATCTGAATGAGAGTGGTGACCCATCTTCAAAATCCACTGAAATCTAATGGAAATCTAGAAAGGGTTTGACAAAAACGCTCAAGTCAAGCAGAGAATAAGACCAGGAAGAATAGGCAGCAGGATGAGCCAGAGAGCTTCTTTACCTGGTTTACTGACCACTCTGATGCAGGTGCAGATATGTTAGGAGAAGTCATCAAAGATGATATTTGGCCAAACCCCTTTCAGTACTATTTGGTACCCGATATGGATGATGAAGAAGATGATGATGATGAAGAAGAGGAGGAAGAGTTGGAAAATATTGATGAAGAAGGGGATGAAGAAGAAGATGAAGATGAAGATGAGGATGAAGGGGATGAAGGAGAGGAGGATGAATGTAAGGATGACTACCACAGAAGACTGATGGATTTCAACCTGCTTTTTAAATTTTATTTTTATTTTTTTAAATTTTCTCCAGTCCCTGTTAGCAAGTTGCAGTCCTTTTCTCTCCCCTCTGCAATCCCTCTTGTGCTCAGTTGCCCTGTTTTTGAGGTCTCTCTACTCAACACCATTATTCTCAACTTATTTTGGGGAAAATATCTTGAGCAAATACAACGAGAAAGAATCTCCACTCATTCTTCTGTTCTGAATTCATTTTAATTCTTACTTGTCTCAAATTGTGGATTCCACAACACCACCATGATCTGTGGGGAAAAAGAAAAGTCCTCTGGCCCCCTTGGCTCTGCTGGAGGCTGGGGCAGGTGCTAGGCCCCTGTGTAGTAGTGCATAGAATTCTAGCTTTTTTTTTCTTTCTCTGTATATTGGGCTCAGAGATTACACTGTGTCTCTCTGTGAATACAGACAATCAGCATTTTAAAAAAAGAAAAATAAATATATTCACCTTCGAAAGAAGAAAGAGAGAGAGAGAGAGAGAGAGAGAGATATCACTGAAAACTCATAAAGGGGTGGTCTATCATTTAATAATTAAACTGTGAAGCAAGGTGCTCAGAATAGCAGTCTGGTTCTGAAACTGCTTGGTCCATCCCACTTTCCCTGCCATAATTTAGGGACTCTGAAAAGCGTAAATCTCATCCTGGAACTTCCTTCTTTGCTCTCTTAACAACTCTTCTTCACCTGGAACCCTCAGAGACCCTACAGGCCATGTCTTACTTTTACTTAGCTATCTCCATCTCATGGAACTTCTCCAACACCATGGTTCCGGCTACCCAAGCATCCTTACTGGGGCTCCAACACAGAAATCTCTGTGGCAGCACCTTCTCTCTGTTTCTCTCTCTAATTCTTTCGCTCTCTCCTTTCTTTCTGTTTTGTTTATTATATTTGTTTATTTTATTGCATGAGGGTTTGGCTTGCATGTACACATGTGCACTCTGTCTCTGTCTAATGCCAGCAGAGGTCAGTAGGATGAGGGCCTCTGGTCTGCAGCAACTGGTGTTGTAGACATAAGTGAGCTGTCATTGGCGGAAGGAACCAACCCAAAGTCTTCTGCAAGAGCATCCAGTGCTCTGAACCACTGAGTCCTTGTTTCAACCCTGTGAATGATAAGCTTACAGTAATCATCTCTTTGGAGAGAATGGTAGAGGAGGATCACCATGAGTTGGAAGACAGCCTGCATTATAAAGTGAGACCCTGTTTTGATGCCTCCCATGCGAAATAATAACAATAATAATAATATGAAGCAGCCTGTTATCATACTGAACCCGAAGATTTTTGTTCATCTATTACATTTCTTAAGGCTGTTACACTAAGCAGGCTAGTTTAGCCTAGTGCTCCATTGTACTGCTATTTGGCAGATTTTTATAATGAGAAATGACTCAAACAATGCATCCATTTTAACAGAAATGATTTATATTTCAAGATGCTGTTTATGTCTGACTGTTGTGGTGTACAAGTTGTAGAAATCCACGTAGTACTGCTACACTGTGTGGAGAAGTTTTGATGGGCTTGGAGTGATTTCCAAGCAGGCCAAAGTTTGCATAACAGGATGGTATTTTATATTGAATCAATATGATCAGTTTTTTGGGGTAACTCTGCACTGAGTCAGACAGCACTAGGAACACACACATTGGTTCTACTTGAAGATGGAGTGAGAGAATCTAATTATCTATACATCTGTGCACGTAGTCTGAGAAAAAGCCAGATATACTTAAGATAAAGGTTATCCTGCTTTGCCAGAATAGCTCAGAATACCATCCAAGGCCAGAGACAAGGCTTCTGTGCCATTCACATCTGAATTAACCACTATTGTGTGTGCCCTATATGTGCTAAAATAAGGTATTTGTGAATTCAATGAAGGAGGGCATATCCACGGCAAAACTTTATGCCACAGTTGCTTCAATATAACAAGCAGGAGATGACAAGATGTTTTATAAAATTTCTGTTCTATGTTCCTGAGCCTTGGTTAATACTGTTGTCCCAGTTACGGATGAGCAATTAATTAGTCTATCATTCTCAGCACTGTGAACAGTTCTGCATCTGCACAGACTTTTGCATTTGTCCACTGCAAAAAGAAGTTTTTTTGACCAAGACTGACAGCAGCCAAGGTCTATGGGTTTATGCATAAATATTTGGAAGGCAATTTGACAGTATGGTCACTTAGTAAAATAACTATACTCAAGGGCTTACAAACTCCATAGTCAATAGACTTTTAACAAGGATTTCAGTATTAGACAAGAGATTCCATTTTGTGGAGCCAGTCTCAAATCCCATCAGGAAGTAGATAGTAACCCCATAATAGTTGTGACACTATGGAAGCATTAAACACATTTTGCCTCTAAGGTTGGTTTTGTAGCATGCAAAGTAGAGCACTAGGTAAAGGCATTGATGTCTTTCCTCTCCCAGCAGCCTGCATAGTCCCTTCTGACACTATCAAACCTGGCCAGCATAGAGGAAGTTTTCTGTTGGTTTGAAATTCACTTCTCTTATATATTTGGTTGTAAGCCTAGCGTTTAATGGCTGAGCCATCAATATTCATGCTAGCAAGATCCTGGAAACAACCTAGATGCCCCTCAACTGAAGAATGTATTAACAAACTGTGTTACATCTATACAATGGAGTACTGCTCAGCAGTAAGAAAAAATGAAGTCCTAAAATTTGCAGGCAAGTGGATGGATTTGGAGAATATCCTCCTGAGTGAGGTATCACAAACCCAGAAATATAAGCAGGGGATGTACGTACTCACTCATTAGTGGACTCTAACCAAAAAATGGAAAAAGCAAAGCAATCCAAGCTGCAAACCACAACCAGTGAACAGCCTGGGATCTGAAACACCTTGGACTGACACATTGGATCCCACTCCCCCTAGAGGAACACCTGACTCAGTCTCGATGTTGGAGGGAGAAAACTGGATCTGTCAGGAGTGGAGGTTGAACTGAGCAATATTGGGACCTTGGGACCTTGGGACCTCCTGCTTATGCTGGGCAGGAGATGGGGAGATGTGGAAAAGAGAATATGACCTGATGGTGGCAGGGGGAAGGGACCTTGAATAAGGATATGTATGGATAAAATATGTGACTTCTTTATTCATAATAAAAAGAAAAAATAACACAAAAATGATATAGTAGAGTGAATGAAAATAAACTCCACATAAATAGATAAGACAACTGATAAACATGGTGTACATAATTATTTCACATGTATCCCTCCTATGTACAGAGTTCTTGAACACTAGCAGAAAAATATAAATAAATGAATCCTAACAAAATATGTCAATAGACCTTAAAAAAAGAAAGAAAGAAATTCACTTCTCTATGTCTGAAAGCCAAGCATATGGTATCTTCAGCAATAGAATCTTACCATGCATTTATCTGGTAATCAACTGTGATGACAATGGCATTAGGCCTTGCTGTCTTGGAAATCTCTTAGGCTTCTGACCAATAACTCATAGGAAACTATCTAATTTTCACTTAAAAATTATGTCTTCTGGGAGTGACACTGTCTACCTCTGCATTAGAAAAAAAAGGCAGAAGGAATGTAAAATTCAGAGGCTGGCCATGAGTGCTGTAAGTGTTGTCTTCTCACAGTCATTAGCTCAAGCTGCTGTGCTTACCTACACAAGATCCAGCTCACCAAAATCTTGACATAGATGGGGTAGGCCCCATGGTATACTGAAGAGCTATTGGTAGTTGCTGAGGAAGACAGATTCCTTCTTTGTTGAGAATGTGGTAACTGATAGGTTTCCATGCTTCAGTGAATGCTTCACATCCATGCACATAAGAGCAGCTCTAACTGGACTTAATAGATTATTTTAAAAGATGTGTGTTGGAGAAATAAGTAAGGGGATAGAGATAGATCTGTGTACATGAATGAATAATTCAAATATTAAAAACAACATTCCATTAGAGAATGAATGACTTAGCAGGTTAATATACCTGCCACTGAGCCTGAGGACCTGAGTTTGGTCCCCAGAAAACACATGATGGAAGGAGAGAAACAGCTCTCCAAGGTCGTCTTCTGATCTCCACATATGTAACATGTATGTGCATGCAAGTGTACTTGCATATGTATAAGTAGTACACACAATTGTTGTAGCTACACACATGCATGCACATGCATACATACAGGAACTGTTTTAGCTTATCACAAGGCATCCTACAAGCAGGCAGAAAATCTCAAAAGAACAAATTGCAGGCTGTGGACGTGGCTTGAGCCTAGCCTGTGAAGACTTCTCTGCAGCTTCTATGTCCTGCAAGAGATTTTGCTTCCTTTTTGAAGCAGTCTCAGGGGCTTGGAGAAGGCGTGCCCTTTCTGTGTTTTGATCTCCAAAATGATTCTTCATTTTCTGAAGTAGCATTAATCTTTGTGAAACTATTTCTTCATGTCTTTTAGAAAGGTGGATTTCTTGAGTGAACAATCCATCTTTAATCAAAGCTGGGCTATTAGCTTTCTGGCTCTCCCCTTTAATAGCTTCCTCCATCCATATCAGGACATCAGCCTCATGGACCTCGGGCTGTGGACACACTGTGCCCAATTATGAGCTCTTCTGGGATGGGGAAATTGTATTTTTATTCATAAAAAAGTATCTTTTTCTCAAAAGGGGATTTAAAAGTGCAGTCAATAAAAACAGTGAATCATCTTACCAAATTATGAAAAACAATAACAAGAACAATTAACATCAAAACAACCAAAGCCAGAAACCTACAACAAAAAGAAAACAAAAATGAAGCTAAGCAGCATTCCCTCACTGCAGATTCAGCAGCACAGACCTAGAGCCTCTGGTTTTTTATACACATGAAGTAGCAAGGCAATCACCAGCTGTTACAGACTTTTTGAGATGAGCATAGCCATACCTTTTAGTGTGGCTTCAGATGTCATGTTCTCACCAAGGCTGAGGATGCAACATGTTACAGGCTTTTGCTCAAAGTCTTTCGATTTCTCTTGAGTCATCTCTACCAAACTATATTTGATCAGGACAAGCATTAACTTATACTTTCAGACTCCCCTGGATGCTCAGAGGCTCTGGATATGCTTCAGCACATTTCTGAAGCCCTTTCCTGTGTATCCTCAGCAAGAAAGGAATCTCAAACAACTTTATGTGCAAACCCACCTTAAAGGTCCACCTGGGCCGAAGTATTTTTCAGCTGAAATCTTTCCACTCCTAAGGAGATAAATGTTCTGAAAGTTCATCTTCTCAGTGTGCTAACACTTTTGTAGCACAGAGTTTCTAGCAGCCCGAGTCTCTCTGGAGCTTTGTCCATGAGCCCCACAGCTCTCACTGTCCTAAGGCATCCTACACATTGTCATGAATGTCTGGATACAGTGTGACTTTCTCAGCTCTGACCTGGCTGCTGAGTCTGATGCTCTTTTTTTTTTGAAACAAAGAAACTTTATTTTCTTTAAAAGACTTAAATATTTAATAGTGAAGCCTGTGAAGAATCATCCTTTTAGGACATGGACACAATTTTATATTTACTGTTTTTTTTTTTTAATGCCTTGTCTGTTCACAAGTCTCTGCTTTTTGATTTATGGTAACTCAGCCTTTTTGTTCACAGTATCTCCTGCTCCACGTATTGAAAACATACACCTTCAAATATAACATCAGGTCCTCTCTTGTTTAAACATGCTTATTTTGAACAACTTCTCACCCTTAAAATTACATCATTTACACTCACATTTGGGGTTAAGATATACCTCCTGGGGCTCGAGAGATGGCTCAGAGGTTAAGTGCACTGACTGTTCTTCCAGAGATCCTGAGTTTAATTCCCAGTAGCCACATGGTGGCTCACAACCATCTATGGTGACATCTGGTGCCCTCTTCTGTATAATGTATAATTAATGAATAAATCTTTGGAAAAAAAGGACTGGAGGGATGGCTCAGTGGTTAAGAGCACTGACTGCTCTTCTAGCAGACCTGGGTTCAATTCCCAGTACCCACATGGCAGCTAATAACTGTCTCTAACTTCAAGATCTGGCACCCACTCAGACATGCATGCAGAACACCAGTGCATATAAAATAATAAAAATATTTTAAAGACGATAAACCTCTTAATCCATTATGATTCTTTTTGATGGAATCAGAGCTGCATGGAGAATAATTTTTAGAATTTGGAGGATCTGTTTTTCCCCAAAATTCAGACAGTGGGAAATATCCTGAAAATTCAAGCTTATGATTGCTAAGGTTCTGATATACGTAGGTCATCTGAAGGTCATGCCTGAATCTCATCAGCTGTAGACACAGTACTGGCAGCAAGCTCAGGCCAAGATCCCTGCAGGTCATTTTTACTGTTACTGTCTACTTGTTGTACTGTCACATCATACACAGAAGATCCCATATATCTTTCCTGTACAGTGAGCTGGGTCTCGTCATAAATAGGAGCCAGGTGTATACCTGTCCTGCACTGGAT
This sequence comes from Sigmodon hispidus, assembly GCA_004025045.1. Classification (NCBI taxonomy): domain Eukaryota; kingdom Metazoa; phylum Chordata; class Mammalia; order Rodentia; family Cricetidae; genus Sigmodon; species Sigmodon hispidus. The sequence goes on from PVIH01018826.1 coordinate 30,229, forward strand.
ATAGAGTGTCATTCTGCCTCTGGATAGTTTTGGATTGTCACATTCTCTGTACATGCCTATCAGTTGAGGCTCATATGATCCATGAACACCTTACACAGTTATTGAACATCAGAACATTATCTTAATTTTCCCAGCCAAATGACTGCTAGCCCCTACTAGTAATAAGCCCTTGGTTTATTCATAGAGCATTCTTTGGGATGCGAAAAGATGTTTTCTGACAAATTACTGCCCTCTACTGACATAATTTACAGAGACCTGACGAGCTGTTCTGTGAAGTTCTACAGCAGACTGATCCTGCAATGGCCACTGTGAGATTGTGAGCTTTGTTTTGTTTCGATTTTTGACAAAATTGCTTTGTGTAGTTTTGGAGACTGTCCTGGAATTCATTCTGTAAACCAAGCTGGGCTCAAACTCACAGAAATATGCTTGCCTCTGCCTCCTCCTGAGAACTGGAATTAAAGGCATGTGCCACCATAACTCACTTTGGGATTCTTGCAGTCAACATTTATCTGTGTTATTCAAGACCCCACAAAATCCAAAGTATCATCTGCTGTCCACTTGTAAAGTGAAATCAGGATGATCTAAGCTCAAGATGAACCTGCAAAGCCAGTGTGAGGACAGTTTGGGAGACATGAAACCCTGTCTCAACAAACAGAACAGAAACACACTCTACCTCCAAGAACTCACCTACCAGTCCTTTCTAATGAAAAGAGCTTAGCATTCTGCCTACCACCTACTCTTCCACCTTGGGGAGATTAAATGAAGGTGAAGTGATGTCCTTTTTTCTATTTACTTACTTTTTTTCTTCCCTCATGTACTGCAGTCCCCCCATCTCCTCTTAGTCTCTCCTCCTATTTCCCTCTTCCCCATTACTTCCTTATCCATTTCCCTAAGGAAAAGGGCAAGCCTCTTAGTGATATCAATGAAATATGGCATATCAGGTTTCCATAAGACTAGGCTTCCCTCATATTAAGCCTGGTTGTTCTTTTTTATTATTTATTTTTTACAAAAGTTTATTACAATGTACAATAGGCTCCAGGATAACATGTCATTCTAACTATTGGTGGCAAAGATGTTACAGTAGAGAATCCAGATGTTTAACAGGCTTCAGGATAACATTTCATTCCAGCTGTAGGTGGCAAAGATGTTATGGCTGGGGATCCAGAGGTTTAAATAGGAATGGAAGAGGGTCATCATCATCTCAGTTATGAAGAACAGCTGACTTTTTGACAGATTTCTTAATTCCACTTGTGACCAGGAGTCCCTTCCCTGCGGCCTTGACTTTTAGCTCCTCGAGTTTCTTCTGCTCCTCCTTTTGTTTCTGCTTGAAAGCCTTATCTTCCTACCCCATCTCCTCGGCCTGCTTCTTGGGCTGTTTCAGGAGCTTCCTTTTGCCACCTACACAGCTCGACATGGCACCTGCAGACAGCCCCTTTACTTCAATGGAATAGAATTGAGGATCCAGACATTAACCCAAAAACCTATGAACACCTGATCTTTGAAAACGAGGCCCAAAACATTCAATGGAAAAAAGATAGTATATTTAACGAATATAATGAAAAAAAGATAGTAAATTTAGTATATTTGAGATGCTGATCCTCAAGCCTGGTTCTTCTTTTTCTTCTTCTTCTTCTTCTTCTTCTTCTTCTTCTTCTTCTTCTTCTTCTTCTTCTTCTTCTTCTTCTTCTTCTTCTTCCTATTATTATTATTATTATTATTATTATTATTAACAAAGAAGTCATGTTTCCTATCCCTGTACATTCTTATTCAAGGTCCCTTCCCCCTCCTGCCACATCAGGTCATTCTTTCTTCTCCACACCTCCCCTCACCTCCCTGGGCAGGCAGCAGACAGTCCCATGCTCCCACTGACCCAATAATGCTTAGTTCAGTCTCCACTCCTGGCAGATCCAGGTTTGTCCCCCCTCCCTCAAGAGTGAATCAGGTGTTCCTCTAGGGGGAGTGGGATTCAAGGAGTCAGTCCGGGGTGTTTCTGATCACAAGCTGTTCAGTGGTTGTGGTTTGCAGCTTGGGCATGCTTTGTTTTTTACTTGTTTGCTTGTTTAGAGACCACTAATGAGTGAGCACATCCCCTGCTTATTTTTCTGAATTTGTGATACGTCTCTCAGGAGGGTGTTCTCCAAGTCTATCCATTTGCCTTCAAATTGTACGATATCATTTTTCCTTATGGCTGAGTAGTACTCCATTGTGTAGATGTACCACAGTTTTTTAATCCATTCTTCAGTTGAGGGACATCTAGGTTGTTTCCAGGTTCTTGTTATTACAAATAATGCTGCTATGAACATAGTTGAGCTAATGCCTTTGAAATATGACTGTGCATCAATAGGGTATACACCCAGAAGTGGTATTGCTGGGTCCTTGGGGAGATTGATTCTCAATTTTCTGAAAAATTTCCATACTGCGTTCCAGTGGCTGAACAAGCTTACACTCCCACCAACAATGGAGGAGTGTTCCCCTTGCTCTGCATCCTCTCCAACATAGGCTGTCATCTGTGCCTTTTATCTTAGCCAATCTATCAGGTGTTAAGTGGTATCTCAAAGTTGTTTTGATTTGCATTTCCCTGATGGCTAAAGATGATGAGCACTTTTTCAGGTGCCTTTCAGCCATTCGTAATTCTTCTGCTGAGAATTCCCTTTTTAGATGTGAAACCCATTTTTTGATTGGGTTATTCAAGGTTTTGGGCTTTAGATTCTGGTGCTCTTTACATATCTTAGAGATCAGTCCTCTATCACTTGTAGGGTTGGTGAAAATCTTTTCCCATTCTGTAGGCTGTTGTTTTGTCCTATTGACAGTGTCCTTGGCTTTACAGAAGCTTCCTAGCTTCAGGAGATCCCACTTATTGTTGTTCTTAGTGTCTGTGCCACTGGTGTTATATTTAGGAAGTGGTCGCCTGTGACAATTTGTAGAAGTGTATTTCCCACTTTCTTTTCTATCAAGTTTAAAGTGGCTGGGTTTATGTTGAGGTCTTTGATCCACTTGGATTTGAGTTTTGTGCAGGGTGACAGGATCGGATTTATATGCATTTTTCTACACACTTCCTTCCAGCTATGCCAACATCATTTGTTAAATATACTATCTTTTTTCCATTGAATGTTTTGGGCCTCGTTTTCAAAGATCAGGTGTTCATAGGTTTTTGTGTTAATGTCTGGATCCTCAATTCTATTCCATTGGTCCACAAGTCTGTTTTTATGCCAGTACAAGGCTGCTTTTATTACTGTAGCTCTATAGTATAACTTGAAGTCAGAGATGGTGATATGTCCTGAGGTTCTTTTGTTGAGTAAAATTGTTTTGGCAATCCTGGCTTTCCTGTTATTCCAAATAAAATTGAGTATTGTTCTTTCAAGGTCCAAAAAATATTGTATTTGGTTTTTGATGGGCAGTGCATTGAATCTGTAGATTGCCTTTGGTATAATTGCCATTTTTACTATGTTGATCCTACCTATCCAGGAACATGGGAGAGCTTTCCATTTTCTGATATACTCTTCAATTTCTGTCTTCAGTGATTTAAAATTTTTGTCAAATAGGTCTGTTACTCTTTGGTTATAGTTACTCCAAGGTATTTAATATTATTGGCAGCTATTAGGAAGTGTAATGTTTCCCTTATTTCTTTTTCAGCTCTTCTATTTTTAGTGCATAGTAGGGATACTAATTTCTTTGAGTTAATCTTGTATCCTGCTACATTGCTGAAGGTGTTTATCAGCCGTAGCAGTTCCTTGGAAGAATTTTGTGGGTCACTTATGTATACAATCATATCATCCGCAAATAGATATAGTTTCACTTCTTCTTTTCCAATTTGTATCCCCTTAATTTCTTTTCATTCCCTTATTGCTTGCTTTAGCTAAAACTTCAAGAACTATATTGAACACATAAGGGGAGAGAGGACATCCTTGTCTAGTTCCTGATTTTAGTGGGATTGCTTTGAGTTTTTCTCCATTAAGTTTGATACTGGCTGTTGGCTTCTTATAAATCGCCTTTATTATATTTATGTTAGGGTTAGGGTAAATTGTCTTTATTATATTTAGGTTAGGGCATCCTGTCACCTCTGAGGAAAAGCCCTGCTCAATCTCTACCTCTGCTCTGGGCAGGGGACTGAATTTCAAGTCTTCAATCTTTCTCTTTTTGACCAATTGGAGGCAGTGTGGCAGCCGTGCAAATTCCCTCATCAGCAGCTGGGGGGACTGTGACAGTCAGAGTTTATTTCTGTGTGCAATAAAGTGCTTGGGGAATGCTCTGCAGACAGCACCCGGTCCTGGAACCAGAACTGGAACCGAACAGAGCTCAACACTCCCTGCCAGGGATACAGGTGCTGGGGCCTGCTGAACCCTCCTCACCTCTGGGCGGGGTCTGAGTCTGTTCTTCAGGTTCCCCAGTCCTTATCCGTTTGCACATTTGGAGGTGGGTAGCCATGCCAATTCCCTCAGCAGCAGCTGGGGGGACCATGGCAGTCAGAGTTTATCTCTTTCTGCTACAGAGTACATGGGGACATGCACTGCAGACAGCACCCGGATTATCTTGCTATATTGCTTATAGCCCTGTTTTGTTATAGGACTGGTTGTAGATAAGCAACCCTTGGTTGTCAGTAATAGGTATCCTGCCCAGGACCTCTGTCCATAAGAGACTTTATAGAAACCAACACTCTTTCTCCTGAGGACTGTTAATGATATTGTACAGAGTCCTCACTTGGGGCCACAGGCTACAGAGCTCTTCAAAAGTGGCTCTCATTACTAGGATACTAGATGTTTCTATTGCATTTGCATTTAAGGCAGTTAAATTCAAATAGTCAGTGCCTAGCCAGGGGGAAGCCATCTCACACTGGACCTCAAATCCTAGGTGCATTTTCAGGAATGCTTTAAAGCTGGTTTTCTTGGTTTTGAGCTTCAAATTTCAAAGTAACATAACAGCGCACACACAGTGTATCTCTCAGAGAGAAAAATAAATAGCAGTAATGTATGTACATGAGTACATCAGGGGAAAATCAAGCATAACAAAAGATTGGGAATCATGACTGTGTTTTGATATCTGTGAGAATAGATCTTGATCACAGGCAGATGTGGACACTCCTTGGGAGCTTCTGCAGGGACAGACTGAGATAGGATGTGCACAGAGGCAAAAAGGGCAGCCATGATGAGGTCCCACAGGTCAGGTAACAAGTAGACTCCCAGTTCCTCATCTACAGAGTAACTGTTGAGGACTGAGCCTTGTGTGACCCTGTGTGCTGGCTAAGGTCATGTAGGTTTCTGTCCAGGAGATACAATGTTCTTCCATTGAGCAGCCGTCAGGACAAGGAACCAGATCAGGAATGGTGACCTCCTGCCTTTAACTATGTCCTGGAGTCTGACAGCTGTACTCTGCTTGTGCATAGCTGTCTCCCATCCTAACCCTCCTTACTTTTCTTTCACTTCACCTTGATGATGTTCTGAAGACAGAGTTTCACTGTGTAGCCCTGACTGGTCTTGAACTCACAGATACTGCTTGCCTCTACAACCTGAGTCCTGGGACTGAAGGCATGCATCAACAAGCATGGATTTCCTGTCACATTTTTTCTCTCTCCAACTTCAACCTGTATCTCTCCATTTTCTGGAATATGTGGCTCTTAAAAGGATGTTCAATGCCTCACTGGGAGGCAGGACCACAGACAACCCTGCTGCTGTATGTGGTTTCTCTTTCACCGTCCACCCAATATCAACTCTGGATGACCTGCTGGCTGTTAGTCAATGTGGCCAAATACATCTTCAAATGCTAAAAAAGCCCCATTGGCTCAGGGTCCATATTTTCTTTTTAGAATTATAAACTTGTCTGTACAAAAAGTAGCTCAAGAATGAGGAGAGGGAGGACATGGTACCACAGTTAGGAGACAGAGGATTCATTCTTTCTGGAAGTCACAGGTCTGTGAATGCTCATGCCATAATTGATCAGTGTGTCCTGGATCTTGTTGATGACAGCTGTCCAGGTAGCCTCAATGCCCAGAGTTTCCTCCACCTAGGGAGAGCTGGGAGTGAGTGGAGGCAGTCTTCTCTTGGAGATACACTTTTCTCCCTGTTTGACAAGCAGAAAGCATACACTGTTCTATTTGCCAAAACAGATTGATGTGTAATTGTTGGGGGAAGAAAAAGTAAATGCCAAGGACAGGAAACTGTTGGATATTGGCTGTGGAACCAGATGCAATGGTACCTCAAAGGTGTTACTGGAAGTCTTACAGGTGCCTTTCACACCATGACTGCTCACAGATTGTCACCTTCTACAAGAAGCTTGAACTTCTCCTTCCCATTCTGCTCATTAATATGGATGACAGTTCTAGACACCTCTGGGGATGCCCTGTACCGCCACCCATATCCAACACAGAATGCTCAAGATGCTGCAACCTCTATGTCCCTACTGATAGCCTCAGAAACTGGCTTGAAAAATGGGCTGGCAACCTAGTTTATGCCAATCTTAGCACCATTATCACTAGCAGCATGTGTACTCAGGAGTGCCTAGGTACTGCTGGGGGTTAGGGAAGATATGGTTCAGAAGACTGCACCCCAACCTGCATTCACCTTGAAGAGAGAGAAGAAAGAAGACCAATGGATAGAGTTGTAGGCTGAGATCTAAGTATAAAAGCTAGCTGAGGGCTCACTGGATAAAGGGCCAGCCATCAAACCTAACATTTCATGTTTGAGCTTTGGGACCCACAAGGAAAAGAGAAGGAGCCAGCTCTCACAGCACAACCCCCATGCCAACACCACCAAATAAAGTAATAAGAACCAGATGGACCTTTTGGGTTTGTGTTCATGACGTACTGAGGCACAATCCTTGGTCTCTGTAGTGCCCTGTTTCCCAGCCTCTCTCTTGGCTGTCTCTCCAGGAGAGGGCTCTTTGCCTCACCTTGGGTAGATCCTCTTTTAGAAACTTCAGCATGGAGTCTTCTGGGGTGATGCACACAATCATGTCACCATAAACAGCCATATAGCCAGGCTTCACTAGAATGGTGGATGTACAGATTGAGTGTTAAACAGCCTTAGTCATGTATTTATTGCTGTGAA